>VRLP01007408.1:0-22015 GCA_009660295.1 Lophius piscatorius | reverse complement strand
AGCTTTTCAGCATCACTCAAGGTGAGTGAAGAACGGAGTTTCGAGATATTTCTGAGATGGTGAAAGGAGATCTTGCAGATGTGTTTGATGTGGGATTCAAAAGGAGATCTTGCAGATGTGTTTGATGTGGGATTCAAAAGGAATCAGAGGAACATGTGTCAGTTTTTATGTAGATTTGCGTGTCATCAGCGTAACAATGGAATGAGAGTCCATATCGACTGATGACACGGCCAAGGGGGAGCATGTATAGTATGAAGAGAATGGGGCCAAGGACTGATCCCTGGGGGACCCCACAGGTGACGGTGTGTGTCCGGGACT
The DNA here is from genome assembly GCA_009660295.1 of Lophius piscatorius. Taxonomy (NCBI): domain Eukaryota; kingdom Metazoa; phylum Chordata; class Actinopteri; order Lophiiformes; family Lophiidae; genus Lophius; species Lophius piscatorius. The sequence goes on along the minus strand of VRLP01007408.1, from coordinate 21,697 downwards.
TTGAACTTCCAAGGGAAACGTATTCTGTTCTGTCAGTGAGGTAGGATTGAAACCAGTTTAGGGCCGTCGCAGTGAGTCCAGTGGTGTGATGTAGGCGGTGTAGAAGTAAGTAATAAGTGGCAACAGCGGTGGCAAGGCTAACTTAGTGGTAGTCTGTGAGGCTATTACAGGTCATGCGGATGGAGATTTCTTTCACTTTATACTATATTTTCATTTCTTCTTCTTATTCTTCTTTTTGCACTCAGTTGTAGAATAAATTACTCTTTACATTTCACACCATAAGAATAAAGTTACTAAATAGTTTTCCCAAAAATATATTTCCCGTTATTTATACACAATCATATTTTCAATTAAGTTAAGCCAATAGTAGTTAATTGATGTGTGTAATGATTTCGGTCTACTGTGCTGCATTAAACCAAAGTCACTAAACTTGGCGTTGTTGATTTTTTACTTTGTAAGCCCTCACCTGACTCACCTGGCTGCCAAGAGATGCTAATGTTATTTTTTAAGCTCAGAGTACAGCTGCTGACAGTTTCTGATGAAAATGGGATTGTAAATTCTTGTCTACTTAACTATGGTATGACAGAGACACCTTTTAGAATATCTGTCCAACTTTACTGAAGTGAGCAATTAAGAGGGCCACACAGAATGCTAACCCAAATACAATACATTCATTTATCTATTGTAGATAGATCCAGATTGTTTCAGGCCATTTTCAACCTTTGGTCATGTTCAATATCCAAACGGGTTCAAGTTGACTCAATATCAGCAGTAATCAAAGTCATCATCATTGCATGATACGTTTTTTCCGGTATTTTGTCAAACCAAGTTTAGACTATAAACTGTGGAGAAGAAAAATGTAATTCACTGTCAACACTTCCCAACTTGGTAGTTCATTAATTGGTAGCGCCCCATGCTAGGGTTGTTTTTTTTCTCTTTGTCAGTTTTTAGCTCAACTGCAATTTGGATCAGTCTCACATGCACACACTTTCCTGTTGGCATATCTGTAAATCCACACATACATGATCTATGAACATGTTGGGAGCCTGATCAGATTTCTGACTCATCATTTCTGTGGTTTTGAAGCCCAGAGCAGAAATACAGAACCTTAATGATGTGTTGTTTTACTGGACAACAGGTTACTGCCTCTCTGGTTGTTCGATATTTACACTGATAATGAGCTGCTAATTTAACATTGCTTCATATTTTCCAGATTATACTCTTCAACCTGGTCATGAATCAAACACACCTGCTCAGACGTATCCAGACCCCAAATATAACATCATCACATGTCAACATTGCTGCAAATACCACAGCTAAAATCCAGCTAACATAAGCTTGACGGATTGCTGAGTTTGCTTCCCTCTATCTTCACTTTGCAGAATAAAAAACCTGTATGAAACCCAAGGAAAAAATGCCAAGGTTGGTATTAGCCAGTACAGACAAAATAGAAATAAGGCCAGGAATCAGCTGTGACAGATACAAGCATGTGAGAGGCTGGCTCAACCAGCAAAGAGTCATCAACTCTATCTGCTCTATTGGTAAAGTTTGTTCTCTTCTTTATAGAGTGTTATTCTGGTGTTGGCTCGAGTCAATGTTACCTGTGTCGTTCTTCTTCTGACTTTTTTCTATCTGAACTATATATGATCTAAGCTCATTGAGTATGTTATACATGCAGACTTGCTGAGTCGATGAATGATGTAACTGAACGGTGATTACTGATCACAAGATGCTCATGATGATGATTATTGTTGTTATCATTATTATTATTATTGTATAGTATTTCCCCATAAGCTATCGCTATCTGTTACATTAATGTTAATGTTATCATCAACCTGGGATCCCTACTGCTGCCGCGGCCCGACCATGGAGCGGTGTGAGAAAGTGGAATATAGCTGATATCTTTGCTGCTTTTCCCCCCGTCTGTATCTTTCCTCACCCGTGTCTCTCTCTTTCTCGCTCTCACTCTTTTTTTTTTCAAACCCGACCGGTCATTGCACTAGGCCGTCCACCCTGAGGTTTCTGTCCGTTAAAGGGCAGTTTTTGTTCGCCATTGTCGCCAAGTGCTTGCTCAAAGAGGAATTTGTTGGGTCCTGTAGATAATTATATAAAGAGTCTGGTCTAGACCTGCTCTTTCTGGAGAACACCTTGAGGCAACTGTTTTCTGTGAATTGGCTCTATATAAATAAAGATTGATTGATTGATTGATTGATTGATTGATTGATTGATTGATTACAGTAAAGCTGTAGAAACTGTACACATTGCATCTGGTGGTCTTGTTTTGCCAGGGAATATGTGGGGGGAATATGATCACGTGTGACTTGATCATGAACAGCTGTGTCGTTTGATATACTACACCACACCAGGAAAATCGTGTTATCTTTCAGGGTGAATCTTGAAATACCATTGTCAAATACAAAAATATTTTGAAGTTTGAAACCGGCATTCATTGGCGATGCAGACAAATATTTTGACCCCATTTGCTTCTGGTAATGACATTTTATAATTTTACACATTGTATCCTTGCATAATCCTCCCATATAGGCTTGTATTTTTATTCTTGATCCTGGTTAAAAAAAACTCAAACCTGAAATAAAAGGATCATAATAAACAAAATGCAAATTAAAAATAATAGCAACCAGTCCTTCACCATAAGTAACTGACTTGAGTTTAAGTCACTTCAACCTCAAATTAATATATCGGTCACAAATATTTAAATAACAGAATCATAAATAGTAACTTTACCCTATAGAGATTTATGAATAGATATAGATTGTTTCATTTAATTATGATCCATTAAAAAAAACAAACATTGTTATGAGCCTTAAAATAATAAATTTAATGTACCATCTACATCATCAACAAAAATTATAACAATGAAATAATAATAATTATAATAATCATTATTAATTTGTATTGTTTCTGACTGTTGACTGATGGAGTTAAGTTAAGTAAAACACTTAAAACAATAGACCCATTAATAGGCAAATTGTCCAAAATATAAATAGATATTTGACCATAAATTGATGTGCCATGGTTATAGATGTGCCATGCTCATCCTCAATCCTGATGGTTGAACAAAAACAAGAATTAAGCTATAAAGAATAAATAGAACCAATATTAGGCAAATTGTTTAAAATATTAATTGATACTGGACAATAAATTCCAACTTCTTGGGCAGCTAATTTGCCATTTAACTCAAGACAAACGACAATAAAAGCCTGCCACTGGGAGCTGAACTGAATGTCCAGTATTAGCTGTTACAGAAAATGAATTAAATTACAGATGGTATCTATATATAGCTATGTATATATATATATATATATTTTTTTTTAATTTTAATATGTTTCATATATTCTTCATAGAGTTAATATATGCGTTTTGTGAACCAAGATAGATTTGAATTCTCTGCTATCTTTTTTGAGATGTACTATTAGTACGACTGAAAATAATAAGGGTTAGCAAATACTAAAGTTCACGTGCTCATCTGGATCCAATTGGTTGAGTTAAGCTGATTTTCAACATTTCCTTTTATATGTTGGTAACAAAGAATTAAACTGAGTCTCCTGTGACAGTTTCGCCTCAGTCTTTGCATTTGGGGGGTCTTTTATGTGGGCTGGAGTGCCGATGTTTTCAGAGGTTCTGCGCTTTCAGTGGTTTGGAAGACAGTCTGAGTGGCTTCACCGCACTCAGTTTTTCTTGGATCAACTTCACCAGAAAAACAATTCAGTTCAGCCATCCTGAACAAATGCTTGGTGGATATGAGGAAACTTTGATAAATTGCAGCCTCCTTAAAAGGTATGAAGGAAGCATTTTAACCATGTAGTTGCATCTATAACTCTGACCCTCTTTCTTTCACTCACTGATCTACATCCTAGACTACTGCCATGATAGAGTTTTATGTACCATTAATATAATCAGAATTCATCATCATCGCAAGGCCAGCTCAGAGGAATGAAAAGTTGCAGTGATCGCAGAAGTCAAGGCCCACTAGTGGTTTCCAGCCCCCTGCTCTATAACTATACCGCAAAGGCAATGATGGGGGATTTTCCATGGTATTCTTGGCAACCTCAGTTTCCCAAGAACTGGGTCATAATGTCTTCCCCCTAACTTTGGAAAAACTGAAATATGAATTACTTGCATATGAAGGGGCGCCAAGTAGGGTTGAGGTGTAGGGTGTGTGTGTGTGTGTGTGTGTGTGTGTGTGTGTGTGTCTCTTACATAAAGAGCTAGACGGAACAGTTATGCAAGAACGATGAAAAACCAGCTCTGCGAAGTATTGTGTGGGATTAAAAAACATGGGCTACTCTTTGCTCCCCATGCATGTCAATAAGTCTTGGGTGACTGTGACGTTGTCTCTGATTTACCAGTTATTCTTCATTAGACCTTTGATATGAGTGGTTAAAACACGTCAACTTAAAGACAAAGTGTTAACTTGCTGTCTTCAACATCCTACCCACTGATGTGTGTCATTGTATAGGATAACTAGGATAACCTATGCTATCAAAAGTCATTTTTGTAAAAAAGCTCCCCCTAGTGAGTAAATGTGAACTAGTATAGGAAAGTATGATATACACAAGATAAATCTCCTTATGTTGATTCATCTGTATCAAAATTGGACTATATTGCACAGATGGTAAAGTAAGTAAGTAAATTCATATGGAGATAAAGCTCCCCTTAATGTCAGAAATATATAACTAACCTTTCCCAAAATCAATCCATAAAAAGAAATAGTTGAGTAGTTGAGAGTCTTTTTATGAAAATATAGCGTTTATCATAAAAAAGCTCCCCTAATCAGTAAAATGTGACTTACTTGCAATTAGGGTAATACATGACATTTGCAAGATAGATCCCCTTGAGTAGATTCATAGGCACCACATTTGGACAAAATCGGAATCGTTGAAAAATTTAAAACAACATTGAGTAAAATATAAACACCTACAGTAAAACATATACAGTCATACCTCCGTTTACGAGTCCCTTGCTTTAAGAGTTTTTTGATTTACGACGCTAATTTTGCAGCTAATTTACAGTTAGCGCCATACAATCACCAAGTACTATCAGCAAGATCGTACCGGCTTACAAGTTAAGTGACAAAGTTAAGTGAGCCACAATCTGCCGTAAGTGAAGCTTTTATACCATTTATCATTGCAATTTGTTAGTAAAATTACTTTCACTCTGTATAAAGTAAGATGGAAAATGATTTTTATATAAATATTTTTGGGATATGGAACAAACTAATGGGATATCCATTAATTTGAATGGGGAAATCCGTTTCGGTTTTGGAGTTTTTTGGTTTGCGAGCAAGGTCTCGGTACGCATAAAGCTCGTAAACTGAGGTACCACTGTAAGTTGTTTCATATGTATCAATGTCAGACTAAATCGGACCAACGGTTAGGAAGTTATGTCCGAAAGACTGCATTTTTCATAATTAGCTCCCCTTAGCGAGTAAAATTTGAACTATTAGGGTAATACATGACATTTGCAAGATTGAGTCAATTCATATGCACCCCGTTTGTACATAATTGGACCAATAGTTGAAAATTGATGCGGCAAAACCTTTTGGAGGCAAAGCTCCCCTTAGGGAAGGAAGTATACAACCAACTATTCCCCAAATCAATCTGATTCTACCTTGCATTATGGTTTATGTGGGTACAAAATTTGAAAGTGATTCATGAAGCATTTTTTGAGCTATCCCGTTAAAACAAAGGATCTGCAGCGGACACGGCGACAGCAATGACAATTCCAGAATAAACCCAACTTTTCGGACTTTACCTGTCATTGGTTATCGTATTATAGCTGTTAGAATAGATTTTTTTTAAGCTCTGTGTCATACAAACAAAGATTTAATTAAAATCTGTTTGTTTATATTGCATATCATTTTACTTGTGTACTGTTAATTGTTGTTTTGTTTTTTTTAAGCTCTGCTGAGGAAGGTTATGTTTTCACCCACATTTGTTATCTGTTTGTTTATTTCCTCAGCCAAGGAGGTTATATTTTCACTCCCGTGCCTTTGCCTATATGTTTGTATGTTTGATTAATTGTTTGAGCAAACTGGAGCAAGATTATGGAAAACCTACAGGATGGATGTGCATTACAATTTCCCCAGAGGTAAATTGATCATAATCAGTCGGATCACAATTTCTCAACCGTTGGTTTGATTTAGTCCAAATTTGGTACCTATGAATCGACTCTAGGAGACCTATCTTGTATATGTCATATCCTACTGTAAAAGTTCACATTTTGCTCACTAGGTGGAGACATACCTTTTACGATATACCTCAAAAACTTCCAGATATACTTAAAAGACCTTCATCTATCATTTTCAAACTTTACACCCCAATAGACCAAAGTGCGACGAAGAACTTCACTGATTTCGGGATAGGTCGGTTGTATAATTCTGACACTAGGAGGCGCTTTATCTCCAAAAGTTTTCCAGACATAATTTCTCAACCGTTGGTCCGATTAAGTGCAAATTTAGTGCGTATGAATTGACTCGAGGTGATCTATCATGTATAAATCATATTTAACCCATACTATTATACATATTAACCCTTATCTAATAGTTATAACTTAAATACGGTGGAAACATAACTTCACATTTAATTCTATCAGGGGGATTGCATGTACAACCAAGGGGATTGGAGACGTTTCAGGGATATACCTCCTGCTGTCCGGGACGACAGCGTAGTTTTAGTTACATTTTGGTGACCTTAAATGTTTCACACCATATGACATTATTTACAGTGCTCCATTGATTCAGAAAAAAAATCATACACAAATGGACAAAAAGAAGAATTCTCTAATTTAACTCCAAAACAACTTTTGGACATGTTCACACCAGCACATCCTTCAATACTATTCCCACCCTCTCCCAAAAGGCCAATTTTCTACTGCTTATATAGCCTGATCAATTTCACACCTGCGAATAAATTAGACAATACCAAAATCAAAATGGGTTGCCAAGTTCCTTCACTCTTACTGTATATTCAATACTACATGATAAACATTCCCAAGTATGATTTTGAAATATTTGTATTGCTTTAGCAGAGGGAAATTAATGATAATAATTTATTCTACCACAATTATACAAACCCAACTTAACATTAAATAGAAAAAAACCTGCACTTGGATGTAACCAGTGATGTCATGGATGACATTATAAAAACCCATAAATGACAGGAAATTCTGGGCGTTTCCCTCTCAAACAAAAGCTCTTGCTGATGTGAACAAAGGGACAAACCTATGAGTATTTGGCAAAAACAAATAAACAATGTGTTCCATACTCATACGTGCAACACAATAAAAATTATTGAAAATAACTTGAATGTGTTTTACGTGAACTTACTGCTATAATGTGAATTGTAATTTATTGCAAACAAAAATAATCCTGGGATAATAAATGAAGCAAGGTTACTTTAGCAATTGTAAATCAAGAAAAATTAATACAAGTAAATCAATAATATTCTTTCTTCCTTGTCTGTACTGTATCCTGAAACGATATGGCTGAGGGGACACATACCACCTGGTAATCCTTGCATTGGAATCTTTCATTCTGTTGATCCACTATAATGCAGAAAAATCCATCTCTTCTTTCTCAATGGTGGAATACATGTTTCCCTTGGAAAAAGTTTGTGGCTTATGTACTACACGGGTCTTTGGTCGTCACCCTTGCTCTGCAGTACCACAGCTCCAAGTCCCACACCAGAAGCATCCGTCTGCAGCTAAACCTGCATCTGGGTGGTGCTCACTGTATTTGCTGGGTGGTGCTCACTGTATTTGGACCTGGTAACAGCCACCATTCCCTCACATGAAACATTGGGATTCTTTTAAGCAGCCTTTTCAGATCAGATCCTAGAAAATGGGGAGTTCTTTGCATCACCACTTGTTAAGGTAGTTTTTCCATTAAACCCACTGACAGTAAGAACTGCTGACCGCTTTCTTCACCTCCTGTTGAAGCTGGGAGAGTTGGTGCTGCATTCTTCTCCAGTGTTCCTCTTGAATTTCCTTTCCTGCTCCAATATTGTTTGCTGGTCTGTTTGCTACTGCATCAGGCCCCGTAACATGTTACACAGTTCATCAAGATCTTGGGGATCCTTAGGTTGCTCAACAACTGCACCATCATGGTTGAGATCATCTGAAGGGTCCTTTCTTGGAGAGTCCATGGCACTTTTTTTTTCTCCACCTTAGTCGACCATTGCATATCTGCCTCCTAACAGCCAGGAGCCACCCCTGCCACATACTCAGAGAGTTTGTTACAGTTGTCGATAAAGTTAGAGGCTGGCAATAACTCAAGACATTAATTGTGAAATATGCATGAATCTTGCCTCAACCCTCAGTACTGTTTTGCGTTGGCTTGTGCTCTCTGAGTTCTTTTTTCAGTTATTGTTGTATCTGTTAGGTGACCTTGAGTGTCTTATAAGGCGCCCCATAGCTACCTCATTATATTCCATAAACTATGGACCTAGGAAATTTGTTCATCCCAAAAGTTTCCTTCTGTTTCACATGAGAATCAGAATTTCAGTGAACTTAGGGAAAATGTATACATTCAAAAAATGTTTTAAAAAACCATCTGCTTTTTTATAATTCTGCTCATGTATCATTATACACGGTGAAGCTCAAATATCCACCTGTGCAGGCAGATTAAACTGTATTTATGGATGCAAGTCTTTAATGTATTAATATGTTTTGTAAGTTTTTTGTAAGTAAGTAATTCTATGGAGAAATTTCACTACTGGCAACATTCTCATCGATAATTTGAAGGTATGTCTGTTTACTCTCTGTTTACAATGATTATCGCTTGTAAAATAATGTATAGAATACAATATCATTATATTATTATTACCTATGCATTTGCATTGAGATCAGTTCAATGTTTTCATTATGTTTTGTTTGTCATTTGTAAGAATCCATAAATGCACTCCTGTAGTAGGTTCCACACTGGAACCCTCTGACTGAGGCATTTATGATTACTGGTCAGAGTTTAAATGGGTCTAAATATGGGAGAGAACTGTAAGCCTGATCGCTCTCCCTGCTGCTTTTGGAGTTTTTATCTCTTCAATCACAACCCTGCTCCCTTCATGAAGAGGGGTTCTTTGTGTTTTGTTGTGTTGTGGAATTTTGGAGCATTCAGTTCACTGATTGTCACTCATGTGTCCTTTTGCAAGTCAGCCTAATTATTTCTGTCTACTGATGCTCAAAATATGTATGTTTTCTCAACAAACACGCCAATTCTCTCCTCTGCCCGTGTAGGACAACTAATTGCTCTATGAGGAATTCAGGGCAATGACGCTGATGGAGTTCTTTCTCCTGGTACTGGTCTTGAGGGCTGGCGTTGGAGTAAAGCTCCAGGTTTGGGGCGACCAGATGAAGCCAGTTTGCGCTCCTCTAATCCCTCATCGGCCCTTTGTTGTTGTATGGAATGCTCCTACTGAGTCCTGCCGTCTCCGATTCAAGGTGAACTTGGACCTCAGTGTGTTTGACATTGTAGCAAATCTCAACGAAAGCCTTAGTGGACCAAATGTCACCATATTCTACCACAGCCACTTGGGATACTACCCGTACTACTCCAACTTAGGGGTCCCAATCAATGGTGGACTGCCACAGAATCAAAGCATTTCAAAACACCTGAGCAAGGCACGGGCTGACATTGATAAGCTAATCCCCCATAAGGATTTTCGAGGTCTGGGTGTCATTGACTGGGAGAACTGGAGGCCCCAGTGGGTAAGAAACTGGGGCTCTAAGGACATTTATCGCAAAAGGTCCATGGAACAGATACGAAAACTTCACCCAAACTGGCAAGAGAGCAAAGTCGAGAAAGAGGCAAAGGACATGTTCGAAGGGGCTGGGCAATCCTTTATGAACCTGACCTTGGCTCTGGCTGAAGGCCATAGGCCAGATGGACTGTGGGGATTTTACTTGTTCCCAGACTGCTACAATTATGGCTATAAGCAGCACCCACAACGATACACTGGTGAATGCCCAAATGTTGAACATGTACGCAACGACCATCTGATGTGGCTTTGGAAGGAGAGCACAGCTCTCTACCCATCCATCTACCTGGACTATGAGCTCAGGTTGTCCCCTAACACCGTCAAGTTTGTGCACTATCGAGTCAAGGAAGCCATGAGGATTGCTTCCATCGCCCGAACAGACTTCACATTGCCCGTATTTGTCTATTCCCGTCCTTTCTACGCCTACACCTTTGTAGTTCTTTCAGAAGTAAGTTTCCAGTTTTTACTATTTGATGTATCTCACCACTTTTGTCTCACCAGACATCTTGAAAGAGCACGAAAGAACCAAATTTAGTGAGTCACTCACCGGAAGAAAATTAAATACTTACGGAGAGGATAGTTTGTAGTATGTTTGTTGCCCCATAGACATTATCTAGATAATGAAAAATTGATTGATGTGATATTCATAAAAAATCCATGTAAATATATGTAAAAGTTACGTATCAGATCAGGGTTTTTTTTGTTATTCTGTTTCAGAGTGACCTGGTTTACACCATAGGGGAGAGTGCTGCCTTGGGAGCGTCAGGTGTCGTCCTCTGGGGATCATCAGAGTACGCTCGATCCCAGGTAATTGGAAATTTTTTTAGAAAAAATATTGTTGAAATATGTAATTCAGAATGAATTGAAATTATCACATTATAGAGCTTCTAAAAGAGTTTCAATAGGTTCCATATAGATCCCACCACCATAAAAAGCTTAAACCCTCTGGGGTTTATGGGGAAGATGAGGAATCCCTACTCCGAAGGTTTTAACATCCCCATTATTTTATGTTCAACATGCCAATGTCTGGTATCACATTTCAGGGTTATTATCTATGTCTTGATGAATAAACAATTTTATGTTAAAATACTCAACAGATGTTTACTTCATCCAAGCTACAAGCAATATAAACAGTATATATGGTTAATATTTGCCCTTTATCTTTATTAAATTACATTTATGAATGAAATGGCTACTCATTTTGTTTGTTTTTTAATAAAATGTAATAAAAAAAAGAAAATCAATTATAATCAAGATGAGTAAAAAAAAACGAAACAAATTTGCAAATAAAGCAAGGTTTTTTATAACTTTTTTATAATATATTTTTATTTATTTGAACTACATTAGAAATTTAACCCATTCAGATCAGTTTACACAACACAAGCTGAACACATACAGTAACCACTTCAGTCTGCACAACACATCAGCCCCATTGAACACATTACATTTTCATACCAGCCTATAAAACACATGAGGGGCAGAGTTTTCCTGTGTGTGTGTTGCATATGTAATTCTTGCACTTGATGCATGTATATTGTTTTTCTGTCCATCTTGGGTCCCCACACTTTGCAGCGCTTCTTTTTGTTGTTGCTGGCCGCAATCTAAAATAACGAAAAGGTAAGGAATTTTACCAACACCTCTCTCTCTTGCAAGGCATGAGTGTCAGACATATACATCAACAGCATCACACTTCTGGCTCTGCAGATGGTGGTTCTGTGGGTTGGGTGGATGGGGCACCAGCATTCCCCTCCTGAATCCTGCTCATGATGGCTGCAGAGGCTGGGGTTCTTGAAACATTTTGTCTTCTCTGGATTTTGGGTTTCACCAGTTATTTTTCCCAGTTCCCCTGTAGAGCTTTCCTCAGTTCCATTCTTGTTCAGTACCATCCAGATGATATGTCAAAGAATGTCACCTGTGGCCAGCATAGGTTACTCCTTCTGAAGACACCAACTTGTCCATGTTTTCCACCCCTCCTTTTGTGGCATTATAATCCATGATGATCTCTGGTTTTTGATGCTCCTGGCCACAGATTCTCCCATCCTTGTGCAGTGTCCACATGAGTACCACATTCTTGCCTTTCTTCGGCACATGGGATAAAAGGGACGTGTCAGCCATGTACACAAACTTGGAAGACTTCACAGGCCGGTTCTTTGTAGTCAGCAGTTGGGGTAAGAGTTCGGACTTTTTTTCCGTATCGTTCCCACCATGGTCAGCTTCCTCTTAAGGAGCTCATGTTCCAGCTTGTGCGAGGTAAAAAAATGTTGCATGTGATGTTGTGTCCACTGAGTGCCTGAGTCATGTCTAGAACAACTCTCATTCCCTGATTCCATCAGGTTTCCCGGTGTAGACTTGTAAGTTCCAAGCATATGAGAAAGTGGCATCAAGGGCAGCTCAGATCTTTATACCATATTATGCAGGTTTAGATGGTATGTACTGCCTCAAGGAACAACAGCCCCTACATGGTATCAGCTGCTGTTGCATCAACTGTGACATGAGGCAAAGGGGGACATTTAATTCCAAAACTAAAATTGTTTGAATCACTTTACAAGTATAAAGTAGTTTAATATCTAGCTACCAGCAAGCAAAGAAATTTAGTTAAACTGATAGTTTAGTTTCACGTTGTCCTCTCTTATTGAGTCTTATCGAGTGTAGAAAATATTTGGTGCTGAGGTGCTGATGCTGGATGACTGTTGAGACTGATGAGGTTGAAGAGGCTGATGAAAGGATATCGGTGAACCTGCAATAGCTGGGGCAGTGCTGCAGAATTGGAGGGCAAACACAAAAACATTTGTTGATGAAACACCACAGCAATATTTCTGGATTAACCACAATGATGTTGTATGAGATATTTTAAGAAAGATATAATACTTATCTATCCTTACTTACAGTCTCACATCTGATCTGTGATTTGAAATGGGAGTTGGAAAATGTGTGCTTCACCTTGTAGAGGATAATATTATTGTATATTATTAATATAAGGTTTTTGGATCACACTTGGGAGATGCAGTGGGATTATTGTCCTGTTTTGTTCTGTGGCAGGCTCTAATCTCCATCTAATTTGAAGATAACAATTTGTCATTTCAAGGCAAATAAAATAGGTTCCCTTTAAGTAATTACAGTCATAGTTATATAAGATAAAAATCTAACATTCACATCAAATACATGATTTTTGTCAATAAATCATATTTATCGCAACATATTTTCACTTTATATTAAGACTAAGCTTATAAAGAGTTTATGAATGGTTTGTAACTTAATTATTGAGTAGGTTCTAAACACTTCATAAATCATTAATTATTTTCTATAAATAGATTTAAAAAAAAAGTGACTTTTATATACTGAATCTGTATTGATTGTTGGAACATAAGGTGACAGTTAATGGGAAAAAATGTCATCACGTTGCCATGAGTTAATAACAAGTTGGAACAAGATAATAATAATGATAATAATAATAATGATAATAATAATAATAATAATACATTTAATGTATAACGCACTTTACATTTGGATCAAATCTCAAAGTGCTACAAAGTAAAAGCAGATAAAAGCATCAATAAAAATAAAATAATAACTATATAAAAATATGACCAAAAAGTAGCAATGTTAATTTAAGTTATAGGTTCTGCTAAAAAGGAAAGTTTTAAGTCCTTTTTTAAATGTGTCAGTCTACTGTGGAGCCCATATTTTGTTTTCTGCCTCCTCCAGAGGAACTGCCTGTCAGTAAAGAAGTACATTGATGGTCCACTGGGACATTACGTCATCAACGTCACCTCTGCTGCCAAGTTGTGCAGCAAAGCACTTTGCAAGAAGAATGGCAGGTGTGTCCGCAAGAGTCTGGACTCAGGTGCTTACCTCCACCTGAACCCCCGCTTCTTTCAGATCCGTCGCAATCCAACATCCATGGGCCCTCGCTTTAAAGTTAGTGGTCACCTCAACAACCATGACATCCTGGATATGAAACAGAAGTTCACCTGCCAGTGCTATCAGGGTTGGACAGGGGTTTACTGCGAAATGCCCCAGGCTCTCCCCAATCCTCCACCTCCCCCACTTCAGCCCATCATGCCTCTACATCAGCCCAAGGAGAACAGTCTGCTGGGAGCTATCCTGCTCCTCCTGTTCCTTCATTTCTCCTGTCTCTGTATCATTATGTTCTTGGGACTCTGTCTGATTATCAAGTGTCTTATTCTATAGAAGCAAAGAGGTTCAGTTTGATGTCACAGCTGTAGAGAAGACAACAGGTTACACAGACCTGTAGTATAGAAACTCCACCTTAGCCTGACCCAGCATTACCAGATATATATTAATAATCACATTTTTGTGATAATTCTACCCTCTGTATGATCAATGATGTAATAAACACATAATGCACAGTAATTTTACAATTAATGATACACACATTTCTTTAGATATTAGACTCTAATAGCTTTGCCAACACAATCAGCATATGAGTTTTACATATCTTCTTCTAAGAATGTGTTACATTGTGAGTATTATATCACGTGACAATTAGTGGCGAACAAAGGGGAACTTACACAGTTAATTCACACAAACGTAAAGTTAATTCAAACAGGAATTAACTGTAGGCCTACCTACTGAAAACATTTTTAGCTCCGGTAATGTTTTACCTTTGTGCATTTGTCTGTGTGTTTGTTTCTTAGCAATATTAACTTATGGACAAATTTACATGAAATTTTATCCAGAGTTTGTTGGTATTCTCTGGAGATGATTATCTGCTGACGGTACAGTACGTCGTTATCTGACGGTGCGTCATTATCTCGCTCCGTTTTGGTTTGATATTGATTATAATGTGGAGATATTGCATTATAATGTTGATCCAAGCATCCTCTTTGTGCCAACGTGAAACAATGACAGCTGGGATTGTTAAATTTTTGTAATGTTTCATCATATGAAGAAACAGAAAAATGGGGTTGGGTGTGTGGAGGCTTGGGGCTGGGGTTTCTGATACACTTAAGTTAAATGCGCAAAATTGAGCACAGTTGAACGGTTCCACAGTATTTTAGAGAGTTTGTTGGAATTTTTGGTAATTTAAGAGGCTACCAAAAACTCATATATTAATGGAAAATCTGCATGAAATTTCCTAAATAAAGCCATCTAATTGATTCTGATCACAATAATGTCTACCTTGGGTAATGTAGTGCAATGCCAGCAATTTTTTGTGAGCTTTTTCTAGAACAGAGTTCTGTTGATGCCCTAACTAATATGTTAATGATATATTTAACAAAGTGGTGAAATGCTTAAGGTTCCAAAGTCCAACGTTAATGTTTTTCTTCTTCTCCTTGATAGTCTCACTTGTTACCCATTGGAAATATCTGAAAACGTTCTTCTTCTGGAATTGTCGTATATTCATTCAAGTCCAACACATTTGGAAATTTTTTTTTTTTATATTCACATCAGCTGTGTAAAATTTAGAGTAACTTATTCAGGACTCCAGATGGAGACTTAATTTCTTTGCGAAATGGCGAATAAAACATATTAATTTTGCGACCTTGTTTTTTTTTGCCAGTCGCCAATGGCGAACATCCAGATGCAAGTTTACAATACATTCAGTGTTTTCCACTAATTTCTTACTTATTTTATTCCCTGCTCCCTCAGGGATGGGTCAAATGCAAAATAATTTCACTATGTTGTACTGTGTATAGCTGTACGTGATAAATAAAGAATTTCTTCTTCTTCGTCTTCTTAAATAGCGATTACATTACATTAATAACTATGTCACTTTGTGTTCACCCCATTGTGAGTGTGCGCACGCATTTGTGTGTGAGTGAAAAAGATTGTCACGGGATGGGAATTAAAGTGGGGGTCATCAAAACACCATGCTGACCACCAAGGGTAGGCAGAGAGGGGCCCAAGCCACCACTGCGTCCCACGGCCCCTCAGAGCATGAAGGACCTGAGGCCACGTGCCCCCGGCCTACCACACGGCAACCACAAGGGAAAGCCAGCCAGTGAACGCAGAGGAAGCATACCGGCCAAGAGAAGGCCCATAGAAGGCCCAGACCCCCCGGAGCGATGCCGGCCAAAGTAGGGAGATGAGAGAAACCCCTAAATACCCTACCCCAAGAGGGCAGATCGAGGCCCCCTGTGGGCCCTGGCATGTTGCGCCAGGGTCCAACATGCCTTAAACGCCTTAAAGAGTGAGGCTCCATGCTGCCCATTGGAGCACTGCTATTCACCTGTATTGCTTGTTTCAGGTCTATGGAAGGAAGGCCTGAACGCCTTTTAGGCCTTCAGAGAAGACCAATCATATAAGCATCTCAAATGTCATATTTAATTTCTTTCCTATAATAATTATTCTTTTAATTAACTATAATTTGTTTCTAGGTTCTTAGGTTTGCTTGTAGAAAGGAAGGTTAGAGCAGGCTCACTGATTTGCTTCAGTGACTTCAACACCAGAGGGGTGTTTTAAGAAGCGGGGTTAAGCAGAAACTCCGGTTGGTGGTAAAGGCTGAAATCAGGGAAAACTCTGGGTTTTCCGTATCAGAAAGTACGATAAGTTGAGCTCGGAATCAGTTGCTGCGGTTACTCATCCGTCAATCATTTGTTACTTTAATAGATTGACATCGGGAGAGGACTGACAGACCCAGAAAGAACAGGTCTTTTTCCAAGATTTATTTGGTGGACATTCTCAAACATCTCCCATCATGGATGTCTCTCACATCCAAGTAAAGTATTTGCGTTGCTCTCTGTTTTTTTTCTTTTTTTAAAGAAGTAACTTCTTTAACAATGGGCAACATTTTATATTGAAACTTCGGGGGGAAAAAACCCGGGGACAGATATTACACACATGTTTGAAGACAAAATGAGATATAACGATGAATCTATCTGCCATCCATCAAGTTTATCCGGATAAACTATGTAAACTTCACCGCTGCGCTAACAGCGGTCTCCGCTGACGTCACACCGGTTGCCATGGTTAATCACAGTATCAGAGCTCCATTGATGAAGGCTTTTATATATATATATATATATATATATATATATATATACAAAAGGTTATCCGTCATAGGTGTTGAACCCCTTGTTAACACTTTTTTTTTCTTTTTGAATATAGGCTAGTCATGTAGTTTGACAACAGCCTGTAGCTGTAGATTCACTGCAAAGTTATTGGATGGCAGCTTAATTGAGGGAGTACAGCATTGAAGGCCGACATTGAAAACCCATGGCCTGCCACTGAACGATCCAATTCTAAAACAGGCGTCCAAGAAGTAGTTCTGCTGTGTTGTCCAAACTTATCAATCGATCCAATTGAACACCATCCATCCATATATAAATATCTATATATATATCTATATCTCTACATCTATATCTCTATAGCTATCTATCTATCTATATCTATATCTATCTATATATAGATATATATATAGATATATATATATCATATACTATGATATATTGGGCAATGGGGTAATAACTAACAAAATTGTCATCACCACTAGCACCTCATCAGACTTCTGAGGGGATCTGCAATTTGGCCGTTACAGTGCAGTCAGTCAAAAGAGTCATAGCCCGTCCCGTCTCATAACCACACAATTAACAATAGTTCATGCTTGTCCTTTGGGAAAGGGAAGGACGGATGAATGTGGCAACACTATCTGATAAGAAAAAGGAGGAGAAGATTATGCTACAAGACTTG
Organism: Lophius piscatorius; assembly: GCA_009660295.1. Lineage (NCBI taxonomy): Eukaryota > Metazoa > Chordata > Actinopteri > Lophiiformes > Lophiidae > Lophius > Lophius piscatorius. The sequence goes on along the minus strand of VRLP01007408.1, from coordinate 4,271 downwards.
TCAAAACATAGCAAAATGAGGATTAGAGGAAGTGATGAAAACAGCACTCATTAGCTTTTACCTGCCAAGATTTACAGATATTTTAGGGTTTCATCACAAATCTGCTGAAGGAACAGAGAGCGGCATGATACTGAGAGATGTAAACAAAGAAATGTTTGGTAGAGAGGTGTCCTCTTTGCGGCACTGTTTTCTGATCCCTGCGTGAAAAGAGCTATACCATGTTAATGCACGTCTGCTCACATCAGATAAACGTGTTTTTTGGATGATGCAAATGAAAAAATAAAAAAGTATAAATAATTTATTGCATTGATAAAAGAGTTCAACATTAAATCAACTTATTATCCTTTTCCAATTATTTTATTTGACTTAAGTTGCAGGACATTAGGCATTAGGTGAAAAACCTTTAACAATGAAACAAGGAGAATGTTTTAAACTCAAATACAATACAGTACATTCTCCTGATTCTCATGTACATAAAAACACAATGTTCCAAAAATAAACAGTATCCCTGGAAAAAATACTTCCACTTTACATTTAGCTTATGCACAAAGATTACGTTTCTTTTATCAGGAAAGGTATCTCTACAATTACATATTTTCATATTAATTTAGCATTAAGGATTTATATGGTTTCTTTTTTACCACAGTTCCACATAAATACCGAATTAAGTAATTATATTTATGACTAATATTTCCGGATACATTTCCGGAAACATTAAGCTAAAGCTGGGACATGCGACATGATACTTCAACAACAAACTGGCACAGAAGGAAAGGTGAGGAAAGACTTCATACACTTGGGTATGGAGAAACTAGGTTGGTTTACATGGGATACTTTTTTCCTTTCCGAATTAAACCATTCTGAATTGCAATGTCGGTCACCTGATACATGACTTGTGATCTTTTCCGACCCGGTGTTGACATGTATCACGTCACCTAATAGGAAATGCTTTCAGACATGCGCAGACGATCCACACTCCCGTTCATAAGGTGGCAATAATGCTTCGATGACCAATATCATCGAAACATTATTGTGCCTAGAAAAAGAATACGACAAAGAGGGCATGTGCAGAAGTGACTCCTCGCTCATCTAACCGTCCAAATGTGTTAAAGTCTTGCAAAGTTGCAATGAATAAATCACTCTCCGATGCAGACCGGTACTGTTTTGAAGTCGCCATAATTAAAATGCACCGCAGCGCTGAAAAAACTCAGCGGAGCATCACGTCACTACGCTGGGCATGCGCAGATACAACTCAAACAGAAAGATTTCTGATACAGCATTTACATGCAGCAACTGGCTATCGGAAGGGCTTTCCGAAGGGATTTAGACTACCTCCTTGCAAAGGAATGAAATCTAATTTTGAAAGTTTTTTTCCGTTCTGAAAGGGGTATTTACATGCAGCATTTTCTTTCCGATTAGACGTCTTTTCCGAATCTAATCTGAGTTAGGCTGTCCATGTAAACCCACCTAATGAGACACACCTGGAGTGAACACATGGGGATCATGATTGACAATGACACAGGAGGAGAGGTTCTTCTTTTGGGAGAAGAAAGATGGAGAGAAACAAGGAGCACGGGTGAAAACACGCAAAGACTACAAATAGTTGGGTTTACAAGGGACAGTTTTCTCCTTTCCTACTTCAATGAGTTGGGTACCAGCTGCCAACATCCGCCCAGAAGAAGAATACTACAAGCAGGGCGTATTAAAATGAGAGACTGGAAAATAGATCTAACCAATGACAACACCCTTAAAAATAAAATGAGATAACCAGTACAAAATAAACAAATAAAAAAACCTATTAATAGAATAAACATAGTCATGACAAGTATACTGTATACACATTAACTTGGAGTTGAGTTGAAGGAGTGAAAGGTTGATGTCTGGGGCAGATGGCAGATGTGGTTGAAATGATAACCTGGTAATGAGCTGGGGCAGGTTCATTCCCTGGAGATGTGATGAAGCGATGGGTGGTAGGTACTGTATGTAGAGATGATCATGAGCTGACTGATGGCAGGTAATGTCAGACAGGAATTACACACATGGTTATAACAGGATGTTTCTATGATCCACTGTGATACAATAGTGGTAAAAAAAAGTTGCACAAAAACCAGACTATAACCTCCTATCCCAATTATTACTGAGCTACAGCAACTGTGTCAGTTATTATGGGATAATATTAACTTGCAACCAACCACCAATCAAATAAAGAGCCCCAACATCTGCAATTCAAAATTAGTTTTCTATCTTCCTGCTTCATCTTCATAGTTCAAGAATGTGAGGGGTTGTCAATGACAAAATCATGACTTTTTAAAAACAACTTTGTTTCTTTTAAATGATTTTACACAACCACAATTGAAGGGGCCGCTCTCTAAAAAACTGCATTTTACAGTAATATATGCACTTTACAGAATAAACTTAAAATCAACTCATGTCATTTACAACCCGCAGACTTCCTTTATCACCTGCAGCTGAACTAATAACCATTATCAGCTTTATTTAAGTGTCAGCAGTAATGCTAAGTGTGCGCGTCATCTGCAGTGAAAGAGACACTGCATGAGTCTTATGTTCTTTCCAAAAACAGACATTGATAAGTGGTCAAATGGAATTTTTCTAATTTAGTCTATGCTTTCTAAATTAGTATCAAAACCCATAAAAATAACAAAACACTGTTAATTTGTCTCTCAAAAAAGTCAAATTATATCATGTTTTATTTTAGAATGAACTAAAACTGATGGAAACTGTTTAATGTATTCATTTTATTTGAGCTTTTCAAATATTACAACAGAAAAATCAAAAGTCATCCAAAAATTTAAATTTGGGGATAGTGAAGTCTCTGTGCAACTTTAATGGGATTAACCTGTATCTAGAATTGATGGAACAGCTCTGAATTCTGGAATTCAGGCCCAGTGAATCTGACAGTGACACACCCAATTCTTCTTCCAGGACTCCCTAAGGTGAAGAGCATCCACAGGTACCACAAAGGTAGAGACAAAACGTGGCGTCCTTTCAGTAAAGAACAGTTTTGGGCAAACATCTTCAAGATAGGTTCAAATATAAACTTATAAAATGAGTTTTGGAGAGAAACGGACAGATATAAAACTTACTTTTCATAATTCCTTCTCTGATATTGATTTGATATTGCTATGAATACATCAACAAATTGCTCCTTCAAAAAACTTTCATATAAGTTTCTCGCCAAAAACGACATTTTACAAGATTGCATTTGAAAACATCTTGATGACAATGAGGTTCCTAATGGGCCTAGCTCGAAATCGAAAGTTACTGAATAGTAATGGAACGCATTGCTGACAGCTATAGCGATCTCTGCTGCCGATGTCAACGGTTAATATTTGTTTGATTTAATTTTTGTACATACTTTAAGACTGTCAGAGTCGCTAGTTGCTTTTTAGACACAAATTAGAGGGTCTGAAAAGTCTAGTGACAAAGCGTGAGCTAACACACTCTGAGCTAAGACTTAATGCCTCTGTGTCCCAGACTCTTGCTGCCTTTTCCTTGTGACACTAAAAACATCCTGTAAGCACCTAATTAATAATAATAATAATACATTTAATTTATAAAGCAATTTACATGTGGATGAAATCTCAAAGTGCTACAAAGTAAAAGCAGATAAAAGCATCAATAAAAAATAAAATAATAACTATATAAAAACATGACCAAAAAGCAGCAATGTTATTTAAAGTTATAGGTTCTGCTAAAAAGGTAAGTTTTAGTTCCTTTTTCAAATGTGTCAGTCGTCTGTGGAGCACACAGATGGTCAGGGAGGGCATTCTACAGACGAGGGGCAGCAGAACAGAAGGCCCGATCACCCATGGTGCTGAGCTTAGTCCGGGGAAGAAGGAGGCGGTATGAGTGGGTAGAACGGGGGGATCGTGTTGAGGTCAGTGGGCTGAGTAGTTCTTTTAGGTAGGGGGGTGCATTGCCATGGATGCACTGGTGAGTGAGGAGAGAGATCTTATAATCAATCCTTTTGGAGATGGGAAGCCAATGAAGGGAATTAAGAACGGGGGTGATGTGTTTGTGTTTACGAACTCTCATCAGGATCCTAGCAGCACTGTTTTGAGCGTACTATAGTTTTTGAAGACTTTTATCAGGGATCCCGATGAGAAGTGCGTTACAGTAATCCAGTGTGGAGGAGACAAACGCGGGAACCAGCTTTTCAGCATCACTCAAGGTGAGTGAAGAACGGAGTTTGGAAATATTTCTGAGATGGTGAAAGGAGATCTTGCAGATGTGTTTGATGTGGGATTCAA
>VRLP01007407.1:0-22033 GCA_009660295.1 Lophius piscatorius | reverse complement strand
CTGATGAAGAGAGGGGAATGTCGTGACCAGAGAAGGTAATACTGGTTATGGAGGAAGACTGGGTCTGATGTGGGGTGCCAATTAAGATAGCTTCGGTTTTGGACCTGTTCAACTGGAGAAAGTTGTTTTTCATCCACACCTTTATCTCCTCCAGACAAGCACGGAGAGTTGACAGGGGAGATGACGATGAGGATGGAGAGGCTGCGGAGGAACATGTGTCAGTTTTTATGTAGATTTGCGTGTCATCAGCGTAACAATGGAATGAGAGTCCATATCGACTGATGACACGGCCAAGGGGGAGCATGTAAAGTATGAAGAGAATGGGGCCAAGGACTGATCCCTGGGGAACCCCACAGGTGAAGGTGTGTGTCCGGGACTTTGAACTTCCAAGGGAAACGTGTTCTGTCAGTGAGGTAGGATTGAAACCAATTTAGGGCGGTGGCAGTGAGTCCAGTGGTGTGATGTAGGCGGTGTAGGTGTATTCCATGGTCAACTATGTCGAAGGCAGCAGACAAATCAAGGAGAATCAGGGGGGAAGGTGAACCAGCATCTGCTGCCATCCGTAGGTCATTTGCGACTCTAAGCAGAGCTGTTTCTGTGCTGTGGGCGGAACGGAAACCAGACTGAAAGGTTTCAAAGAGGTAAAATAGGCTAAAACGGTACGGTACGGTAATACAATAGACTAAAACGGTTAAAAGTTGGATGCATCCCACATTGGACACGGACACATGCAGAGAAATGTGCACTCAGCAGGCAGCAACACACTTTCAGCAGTAATGTGAAACGTCTCCACAAGAAATGCAACATGTATGGTTTTAACTTTGGGACAAATTTCTAACGTGAGGAGTACATTTATACATTTGTACATTTATTCGTTGCAGCCCTAATTAACATATTATAATTTTGAAATTCATCCAACCCTTATGTTCCAAACATTACATTTTTTTCAAGGTAATTGGAAACACTTGTGGTTGTATCAGTGTAATAACCATGACTCAGTACTGCAAAATGCAAAACTTATTACCTATTTCTATTTAATTTCATGGTAATATTAGATTATACCAAACATCCAGAAGTACAGAGATTATCTGGAAAACACTTGTGGTCATTTCTGTGTAATAACCATGAGTCAGAGCTGCAAAACGCGAAAAACACGTTTGTATTTAATATGTCACTACTTTTAGCTATATATATTTTGATACTATTGTACCTTTTACATATTTTTCATTTCAGGTACCAGGTACGAAGTCATAAGATTGAGTATACAATTTGTACAGTATAACTTTGAAACAAAAGGGAATGTTTGGAATGTAAGGGTTGGATGAATTTCATAATATATATTCATATATAAATTCAGGATTATAATACGGTAATTACAACTATTGACTTCCAAGAAGTTTCATCTAAATTGGAAGGTTTAACGCTGATATTAACCTATAATAACGTGAAAACCTATATTACCTCATCATATTATTATTATATCAATATCACCATATTACAATTTTTTAATCCAAATATTGCACTGATATAACAATTTTAATAACAGCATATTGCCAAAGTATTACTGTACTGTTACCAATAATTTTAACTCGTTTCCATCTTTAAATTTGTTTCCTCATTATTACCCTGTTAAATACATTTCAGTGAAATATTACTCGATCTACCCATTGTTATTACCAAGCCAATACCCAGTGATTACTTTGGTAATTACATGTTATTAAAAATGTATTTCCTCTTTATTATCACAATGTTACCCCACTATTACCATTTTATTACCTTGCTGTGAAGTAAAGTCCCACCCAGATGGTTACCAGCCATATTCAATCAAATCCTCTTTCGATGGACATTTTCAGAAACATTTGACTTTCAGGTCTTTTCTTAAGTTTGCCAAAATAAAAAATTAAATGTTGAAAAGGAGAGGTAAAAGGTTATTGAAAAATATCATTCTGAGAGGGCTTACCAAGCTGGTTCTAATGCTGCACACACACAAACTGTTCTACGCGCTACTCCCGCAAATGTCATATGGGATCATTCAGGTCACTTGAGCAAGTAACGCAAAATGCAAATATACGCCCCTCTCTTCAGGGAAAGATACATATGTTTCTTTTTAATATTTCACTCTATTATCAGCCATGACTGAAGTAGGGCTGCAGTAATCAATTATTTCAGTTATCAATTATTCTGTTGATTAATCGAGTAATCGAATAAAAAATATTACCTGCTCTGCAATTTCTGCATTAAATTACTTTTGCTTTGTTGAGGAGCGATACTAATATATAAACAGAAAATACGACAGGTCTATTGAATGAACAACTAATTGTTCTCCTTTATGAAATAAAACATATTTATTGCTTGAAATGCAATAACACCTGTCTCTGCAGTGTGCAGTTATAACAAATGAGATTTGTTGTTGTGGGATTTATCTTTAGAATCTGCAAATTTCTAGCGCTTTTTAATTTGTTCGCAGCGTCTGTATATCACGTATCTCCTGATGGTTTTTCTTCGATGTCTTTCTAGAGCCCATAATTTCCTACTTTCCCATTTATTTATGAGAGTTTGAATGAGAACAAACTCTCTGCTGTGGTCTACATCCCAATTGGAAGGGGCTTCATCATACAGAAAGGGCTGTTTATGTGGAGCATTTATATTTTATAATTAGGCATTTCTTCCGATTTTATTCGGAATAATGGAGACATGTTAACCTAACTAATGTCTCAGTTTATGGCAGTATAAAATCCAAGGAATCACCGTTCAATCACCCATTCACCGACCCCCAGAGACACTGTCTAATCTATATGTCAGTCTTTGTCTGACTTTTTAATCTCCTCAAATTTTAGACAGAGTGAGCATCTGATCGCACTCAAAGATAGGTTATCCCCCTCATTACCTCTCCTCAAGGGGTGAAAGAGGTCTCCTGAGAGACTCCCGTCCGGTGGGTGAAAAGTGAGAGGAGATGAGGAGAATTGTAATCATGGTTATAATAACTTAAATATATAAAGCACCTTGTTGAGAGTTGATCCAGTTTGCAAAGAGTAACTAGCAATACACGGACTGCAACACGATACCATGGGTTAGCAGGCTACCGGCGGATAGTACGGGACGATCAAGGACACTTTCTTGTTGAGTGTACTGTTGTGTATGCATTTCCGTATTTATCAGCATACCATTAATTGTTTGAGGTGTGTGAGAGTGCGTACGTAATGTAATGGTTAGGTGCGGGTGTAGCACACTCTGTATAGTAGTCCAAATTTAAACAAAGCCTTGGTTATCAAGTTACTCGAATTATTCAAAGAATCGTTTCAGCCCTAGACTGAAGTAAACACAATTACTGCTCTGTAATTCTTTTGGAAGCGATAGCTATGCCTGACCAATATCTTCTTACTAGAAATTTAACAATTGACTTCCTTCAAGAACTCCATTTGTATTAAAACCAAAATACAGCCACAGCGATGTTTGACTTTGCGAGTAAAGGATCCATGATGTTCTAAGTGTGCGCTCATGCAAAGATTAGGTTCCACAAGATATTAACATTTATCGCCTAAATTAACTTTTAGCACCTTGGAGATGCTAAACACTAATTCAGTTCTCTCCCTTAAGCAGAATATGGTCAACCAGATAAAATCATCATTAACCCCTGTCAAAAATCAAACAATGTAAAACAAAATCCTTCCAGCCCTAGAATGAAGTAAACAGAATTGCTGCTGTGTAATTCTTTTGGAAGTGATAAATATGCCTGAAAACCAAGCATCACTTTGTCTGAGCTCCAAACATTATCCAAAGGTGGACACAGACAGCACTGAAAGGTATTTCTCCATTTCTGCATCATTGTCCTTCTGACATCCACAGATTACATGTTACTGGAATCTTCCAGGTTACCTGGAAGGTTACCTGGAAGGTAGGTAACCAGACACAGCAATCCACAGAAAGATCAGTCTACCTACAGTCAAACCTGGAGGTGGCAAGGTCATGCCAATAGGCTGTGAGTTGAAGATCAAGCACAACAGAATCAGCAAGAGGAAGACAACGATACAAAGCAGAAGAGTCAGTCCACTTCTGAATGGCTCGCAATGAATAAAATTAAAATTCTGTTGTGATCTAGGCCGTGTCTGGGGTTCTGTATCAGAGCCCCATTGATATTCTGTGTTGGGATGTTAACAGAAGAGTTCAAGCTCATAAATCCTCCGTTGTGGCCGCACTAAAATAGTTCTGCAAAAAAAGATTGGTTCAAAGTTCATCCACAGTGACACCAGAGACTGATCTCCAGTTATCAGAAGATGTTGGTTGCAGTTGTGCAACCACGGCATATAAACCGTGTTTCAGAATGATCCCTGCTGAATGCGTGCCCAACGGCGCTACTTGCGTGTGTGATGCCAGCATTAAATGGCCTAGACCACAGCAAAGAGTTTGTTTTTAATACAAACTCTCCAAAAATGTAATGCGTATGTCAGAAATAATGAACTCTACAAACTTGCCCAAGAACAACTGTAAGGAGCCGTGATAGACCTGCGCTGTGATGAAATTAAAAAGAGCAGAAAACTTTGAAGGCGCTGATTTTATAATTACCGATTTAGGCTTATTCATCAAATTCTACGACAACAAATTGGATCAGATCCACCGACATCACTTTTTATTGAGCATGAATGAATGAATGAAAGAGACGTGATAGGCTCCATCCTAAAACCACTGACGTACCGAGGCTTTGTTGTTAATGCCTTTTCCTCTCTCCCTCTCTCCCTCCCGCGTGACTAAAGAAGTAAACATGAGTTATTATCAAGCTGTTCTCTGTTTCTTCATTAAAAGTATCACAATAAACTGTTATGATCACACAATTGTCCACCTTCTGATGAAAGTCATTATCTACTGGTCACTTTTGTGCTCGTCACACGGCTCTTCACAGCTCTTCCAATTGATGTGTGGGCGCGTATAAACATGATGCCTGATTAGATCACCTCTCATGTAATCAGTCAAACAGGAATATTCTTTCGGAATGATTTCATTCTGAAAACGGAAAGGTGTCAATGTAAACCCAGATAGTTTTATAGATCTGTGGTTTTAACAGCTGACCGCTATCTTTTTACTACAAATTTAACAATTGACGTCCTTCAAGAACCATTTGTACTTAAACCAAAATCCAGCCACAACGATGTTTGATTTTGCAACTAAAGGATCCATGATGTTCTAAGTGTGCGCTCGCTCATGCAAACATTAGGTTCCACAAGATATTAACATTTATCACCTAAATTAACTTTTTGCACCTTTGAGGCGCTAAAGAGTAATTCAATTCTCTCCTTTAAGCAGAATATGGTCAACCAGATGAAATCATTAATAACCCCTGTCAAAAATCAAACAATGTAAAATGTTTTACATTACTATTTTATACTAATGACTGGAGGCGGAAATCACGAATATGGGAATGAATTGCACTTCAATTCAAACAATTGAAATTAGACCATAATCGTGACATGTTAATGTAAATGTTGACCTTTTTCTGTGCATTTTTCTGGTGTTTTGCACAAATGGTACAGTCCGACTTTTATATTTGGACAGTGTTATAAACAGAGATGAATAGTTTATTGTTGAAACCTTTAATCTTCATTTAGAGGAACAGAGAATGTTTTCACATTATCTATTTATACTGAAGAGCCATCTTGGTTCTCTCAGAATGACTTACAGTAGCTTTGCTTAGATTACAGGAGTCAGTTACACGAACAAGCTGCTGACTAATACTTTTATCTGCCGCTGTCAATTTTTAGTGATTGTCATTTAATAACATGTTGATCTCAAAAATGTTATGTGTTAGTGGACAATCCTTTGGTATTTGACTGGTTATCATCCACCGCCATGAACCAAGTAATCTGCTTGTCTGTCGCACACATTTTGTTTCAGGAGAGTTAATCAAGAAATGTTTCAGATTTTTTTCATAAAGCTTTCTACAAACCACAACCAAGCACTTAAGTGGCTCCTTTTTCTTTTCAGGTATTTAAAAAAAAAAAGAATTTGTCTGATTTTAGATTCTACGGTCCCACAATGAATTTCGGCACTTTCTACGAGGGGGATTTGTTTCAGACAAGGTTTTATGGGGTATAACTCAAAACTGTCCAACCTTTTTCTTAATATTCAAGGACCAGATTGTCTCGGAATGTAGAGGTGCTTCATGTGCGTAATTTTAAACATCTTTTTTTATTTTTCCTATATTTAAATTTTACATTCAAACCTTTTCTCAAATAACATTCTCAGAAGTGCATCTGACAGGGATAATTAAGCAACTTCTTCTTTGTTTTTCTTCAATATAATGCACCCGTGGAACGGGATGCCGAGTATTTCAGGCTTGACTTAAGTAAATGGGCTTTCAAATGACAAAGTTTCCTAATAGATATTACATTTCTTTGACCTACTCTAATCCACCGGAAAATTATTTTCAGACAGGTCCAAGGTGACAGAAAATATTTAAGTCAAGTCACGTGCACTCTTGTGAAATAAACAACATTTCTAATATGAGAAATCATTTTTATTCATGGACATCATTTCATGAATCTGAAAGAGAAATAGTGAATATAATATCATTGGTTGTCTCTTTACAATGGCAACTGTGGATGGGGGTGCTGAAGATGCTGTGCTGGAAGAAGGAAAAATAGACACGCATAATGATCTGAGTGACTTTAACAAGCATCAGATAGTGATAGCTTGATATCTGGATCAGACCATCTCGAGAACTGCAAGGGCTGCATGTTATTGGTCTGTAGTAGTTAGTACCTTCCAAAGTGGTCTAAGGAAAGAACAACTTGTGAAGTGGCAAAGGCCCGAGGCTCGTTGAGGTGTGTGTGAAGCCAAGGCTAACCCTTGTTGCCTGATCCCACAGAGGAGCCACTGTAATGGGCAAATGTTATTGCCCGCTCTGATAAAAAGGTGTCGGATCATCAGAGAATGAATAGTGGATCACTGAGTTGTAAAGCAAAACACGGGGCCTTCACAATATTAGGCAGATGGTTTCAAATGAATACAAGAGTGATGTTTTTTGTGTCACCCCGTCTCTCAACAAATGTCAGCTTGGATTTTCTGAGTTGGTGCTTGACTTTTCCCAAATTCCTGTGAGTCATGAATGTGGCTGATTAAACATTAATCATTCAATTTGCTATTTTGCCATTACACTGACCAACCAGAGAAAACTCGAGTGATCAAAAAGGTCAAATCTCTACCTTTAGGAGATTTAGAAATGCAGTCATTACCAGGTGGACACACTGAGCACCAGGAGAGGGCAGTATATATACAGTATAGAATTGTTCATTATTCTTATAACTATACAGCTTGAAAAGCAGGAAAGAAGTTTATATTTCTACCCTTTTCATTTTTTGTTTTTATTTTCCAACAACACGTGATCATCATTTTTAACAAAGAATTTACAGGCATGGGAGTTGATCTTCTTGTAGTACAGAATTGATCAAACCCTGATACGCATTAAAAAGTAGATGAATTACAAAAACACAAGAACTAAAAGACAGCACATAACAACAACATCATGCAAAGTTTGATGTGAGTTTGGTCAATGCATTGGACAGTGAATCTATAGTCATTGCACTTTGTCACTTTTCCCATACTCTTTTCCACTTAAGGTTGTGAGGACCTATAGGAAGAGCATTTTATTATGCATTTTTATTCACCACTTCATCATGCAGTCCATGGCTGTAAAATGCTCTTTTAAGTTGAATTTAGTGAAGAAGGACATTAGTTCCAACACTGTTGTTTCGTAGAGCAAAACTTGAGAGAGAGAGTAGATCTCCATGCATCGAGGGAAAAAGAGCAGAATTAATGTAAAGGAAATACTGTTTCAGACATAACTTCAGTAACTTGTCCACCTTTTCACACATCGAACATGTGCGGTTCAGCTATGTACTGTGTTGATCTAGTGTTAATAAGTAGTTTGCTATACACACTCCTGCCACCCGTTTCACACTATTCTACTTGCTGACATGCTGGATGTAGCGATGCACCAAGAAAAGAAGGAATGGAAGACAGACAAGGAAGAAAAAGGACAGTTCATAATTTCCTTAAAAAAATCAAAACATCAGCTCCTCAAATGTTTTATGAGGGAGAAAATGTACTCAACTTGTAAATGAAGCATCGATTCAAACAATTTGATTGGCTCACAGTAAATAAGATTGCTAACAAAACTCAACAGCAAGTTCTTTGATCAAAGTAAATCAGCTATCAGCCATAACTTGAAGACCCCTGTTATAACAGTGATCATCTCTTTGCAATGGCACCTGTCAGTGTGTGGTATTTATTGCCTACGGAACATTTGTCCTGAAGTTGTTGTGGCTGGAGCTGGAAAAATGGGCAAGGATCAAACTGCAATGGCTAGAAGACCGGATCAGAGCATCTCTAGAGCTTTAGGTCTCGAAAGGTGTTCCGGTTGTGCAGTAGTTTGTGGCTACCGAAGGTGTCTTGGGATGGACAACTGCTGAATCGGTAACGGAGTCTTTAATGCCCAGGGCTTTATAGATGAGCGGGTGCAGCAAAGGCTAGCCTGCGCTGATCTCACAGAAAGATCTCACAGAAAGTGTTCTGTAGCAGAAATTGCTGAAGAGAAAAAGGTTGGTGGGCTTGAAAACAGAAGATAGGACATAAAAAGAAGAACAACAACCATGAAAAACATCAACCAATACAAGACAACGTTTTCTTTCTGTAATGTAGTATTGCTCAGTGGAAGTAGTTTACTAGATCTTGTCTAGTGCCATATTGCACTTGAAAAAAATAGACAGTATTTCGCTGAAAATATAGAAGCAAGTATTAAACTAGAAGGGATATTGTAGGGTCCATTTTTGCAACCGGGGTTATTTTATGTTAGAGTGTAGTGATGTTATGGCTAATGGAAAGAAACTAGACCTATGTCAGTTATTATGCAATTGTCTGATCTCATTAATTGAGTTAACCACTGTTTTGTAACTCAACTAGAATTGTCTCCTGAAACCAGCTGGATGCATCAGACTTGTCATATTTGAATTATATTTCCATGTCTTTTTCCACTGGTGCTCACTAGTGATGTTATCTGGCTGCTTTTGTTCTTTTAGCTCTGCTTTTTTTTTTTTTTATCTCATGCAGATTTACTTGTAAATTATTGTCTATTGATGTGAACTTCATGTTTCATCTATGGACCAATCCAAACGGCATAATACGTTGATCACATTCTGGTCTTTAAGCCAGATGATAAAGCATGGCCCAGTAACATGGAGGAGTGAACATGCTTAGACTAAAAATCTATCATACTCTCTATGTAACCATCTCTTTACCAATTGGTGACTGACTGTTCACAGCCACTGCCAATCCAAGTAATCGACTATAACTAGAATCTCAGATGTAAATCTAAATGTAAATGCGACTGAGTCAAAAAATGTCTCTTCTTCTTCTTAAAATGTATTTGTATTATTTAACTGTGATGAGATTTGAACTATAATGGTTGGATGACAGCAGCAGATGACTGTTTGATCATTTATCACAATTATTTGTTTGAAAATCATCTGCTAAAATGTAATGATAGTAACTAAGGCCACTAACATATGTATACAATGACGTGCTTTGTAATTAATTCATCAAAATGAATTACACATATCAATATTTGCATTGAAAAGCATTAAAAAATATTGATTTTCAAATGTATTCTGGTATATAAGTAAATCAACAATTAGATTGACATTATGAATTAAAGGTCATTATATTGAATTTGCTGTACCCTCACAATATTTATTTCAATGTTCATATAGAAATTCCGGCCATGAAAAAAACAAAAATATGACGAAATAACCTAAGCGATATTCTTAAACACGCTGTGAATTTCTGTGCATAGATTGCATATTATTGGCAAGAACATGAATTCTATTTTGAAGAGAAAACATCTTTGCCCTGAATAACTCGACCTGAGCAAACAAAAAACAATTCTGTGCTCAGAAAGTGTATTTCCTTGTTTGCTGTTTTCAGCATTCATGCACAGAGACAACTTCTCTGCTCAGTCGCTCATAGATCTTTCCTCTGTGTGCGCTCAACTCGGCGGTGTTTCAATGCGCTGGTTCATTCAGTTTTCTTATTGTTTGAGTTAGTTGAACAGTTTGTTTATGCCTTAAAGATAATATGCTGTGAATAAAATCCCCCAAAAAATTGAACTTTCAGTTCAAGACAAACAGGCTATATCTCGACACCAACATTTCCTCGGCTGCAGTTCTTCTTCTAAATCAACTAGTTTATCTAAAACCAAGAACACAGAGGGTGAGCGCTCTCTCTTGCCGTACAGCTCTGTTGGAAGGTGATGGTGCAGAGGCAGAGTTTATAAATACTGATAAGTATAAAAACATAAATTAAGGTTTGATACCGTGGAGGAGAAAGTCAGCAAGCAGACTATATCATTAGCTCTCGTCTATAAATGTTGCTGCTTTATACAACTTCTTCCCGGATGCCAGTGTCCATCTGTCTGCATGTTATAGTGTGGGTGTTTGTGTGTGTGTGTGTGTGTGTGTGAGGCAGCCGCTAACCATCAGTCGATGTGTGTGTTTCACCCTTTGCCAATTAGCGGCCTCTCACCTCCCAAGGCAAGAGGCTGAGTGTGTATTAGACGGAGGAAGGAGACTTGACGGGGCTTGTCTGCTTCTGACGGCTCAGCCCCAACCTGAACTCTCACACTAATTCAGTGTCAGCACTGCACTCCAACTCACACCCACACACACACACAAGCCCTTGACTCCAGGTAGTTGTTGATAATATGGCCTATTCTTTCAAAGGCCATGTGAAACCCCAAAATGTGACAGTATTGTGTTGCAGAGGAGCGAGACGGGCAGAGACTAGTGCCACTCTGCACCAGTGCGTGGGTGTTTGTGTCTTTGTTTGTGCACATACACTGTTTACAATTGTTTGCCTGCAGTATCGGCATCTATGTCACTTTACAGAGTGAAAATAATGTAAAAGAAAATTGATTGCTGCTCTAAATCTGTAATATTAATAAGTTTTATCATTTTTGTCACATCCAGTATTTTTTAAACTGTCTAAAAATCTGGGCACAAGTCTTATTTTGGCCAAAGAAAACTTAAGATATTATAATTTTACTCGTAAAAACGGGTTTATATTTGAATCATTTCTTAGACATCACAGCGTATTTCAGGGAGTGGTCTAAGTGGACGCTCCGAGTTGGTTTAGCCTGACATGAGGGAAACTTGGGCTTTTCCGTTCCAGAATGCGAGATCAGCTCTGAGTCAGTTTCCGCGGTAACTTACTCTGTGAAGCTGAGCTGCTCGCTGGTAGGTATACTTCAAGCTTGATGTTACTCCCGTCTCCTCCTCCTTCTGAGCCTGAAGCAGAGCTGTAAGACGTGACATGTCCGTCAATCATTTGTCAGGTTAATAGAATGACGTTGGGAGAGGACTGAACAATCCAGATTCTGTGCTTTTACTTGATTTATTTGAATGACATTCACAAACATCTAACACCGTGGACGTCTCTCACATCCCTGCATAGTCTTTGTTCTATGTTCATAATTGAAACGGGAGGTTCTTCTATGAGATTGGTCCACTATTTTATATTAAAGCTACCAAAACGAAAGTGTGATTGATGTTATCAATCTGACATCGTTCAAATTTATTCTGATGTCACGCAACCCTCTCCGGCTCATCCCGGGGGGTGGGGGCGGGGGCGGGGGGATCCCGAAGCATTCTCAGATGAAGTACAAAATTCCTCCAGTGAGTTCTGTGTCCACTCAGGATTAACTCTGCATTTGTCTTTCATTTTCAGCTACTTTCCTTTGTGCATTCAGCCACTTAGACACACACAATATTTAAATAAAACAAACACCCCCACCACACCAGTTTTCTCTCCTTCTCTGGTGAAACCGCGTCTTTCCTTTTTTAATAAATATAGTTTCGAAAGCGCATTATAACTTACTTCTAAACAAGCGTGAAGTATCGAAACCAAAGCATCCCCTTGTTGGCCATAGTGAATCACAGTATCTGAGCTTCATTGATGATGGCTTTAGTCCGCATGGACACATTCAACTCAGTGTTAACCAACTCTGAGTTGATTGAACCAATTCATATCCATGGTTCTGAAAATGCATATCCAGAGTTTCTCATCTCAGGCTTGGTCAAACACGAATTCAATCAGTAATTCGGAGTATGTTAAACCCGCGTCTCGAAATACCCCTCTGGTTATTATTAACATTTCAGACAATCTAATCTAGAACATCCAATATTTTTGGTTATTTACCCTTATCCCTCGTCAGATTTATCTGATCATTAACTGATGAGAAACACGTTGAATGATTAAAAAATGCGTCACATCAAACTTAACATTAATTCTTTTTTGCACTGTATGGTACTTAAAGTCAATGCATAACTGCAGGTAGTCTGGAATTCACACCAGGTGACATGTCTGACAGAAAAACATTTGCCTCATTCTCTTCAGTGGTATGCTGTGTCGTGAAAACCTGGCAGCGTCGAAATTGTCCAATTTTCCCATGTCCATACGTCAGGAGGACATTGATGCAGAAGTGGAGGAAGCTTATTTTTGCAGTCTCTGTTTGCCTCTGGAAAATGTCTTGATCTCGGACAAGGTGACATTTTGGCTTCAGACCTAACTGTGGCTACATAATAAATATAAAGCCGCAGCTGTGTTAACTTTGGTCAGTAGAACTGCGCAAATGGAGCGAGTAAAGCAATTCAAAAATAAGCATCTTGTTGGGGGTGAATACATTTTAAGAATGCAGGAATTCAGAAAGTATCTGGTTTGATGAGGTAATTCTAAGAAATACATCCAGACATGTTACATGCTCTGATATGCATATTTGTTTTGAACGCCATTGAACCAGGCCGGCCTTTGGCACCATATCCAGGGCAGACCAATAATTTAGTCCACCAAAGTTTCATCTGGCTTTACTTTGCCGAGGATATAGTTCACCATTTTTGAGTTTAACTGTAAAAGCCTGAGTGAAGCTGCTCCGTCATTTGCTGATTTCATCAAACCAGCAGTTCAATCTGCCCTAATTTTTGGGTTTATTTCTCTGTGTTTGTGTTTTTCCACATCGAATGGGTACTTTGGTTAATGAACCATTTTACCTCTGAAAATATAATATAAACTACAAGTACACACAGAATTCTCTTATGTCATATAATATTATTATTAACATTTAATTTTTTTATTATACATTGCACTGTTTTCATGTCCACAAGAAATGACATTCTGTGAACTGTATGTGTGTGTACACTGTGTGTATGTGGTTAAATGATGCCAAACAAAGATGAAATTAAAGTTGTATTACCTACTTGAATTACCACCCTTTAAATAATACAACATGGCTATGTTCTCTGCTACATAGACTGGTTTATCGCTGTGATTGTAGGTCACACTTTCATTACATCTGGGGTGATTAATGCATGTCACCTGTCACATTCTTCATTTAGACCTGTATCATGTAAAGTATCTCAGATTCCAATAATGGAATTCTGACAAAAGCTGATGAATGATTCTTCCCTTCTTGTCCAGCTTCAGCAGACGCTACAGTTGCAGGTCATAAGGATGCTAATAACGGTCATGATTGGCGATAGTAATAATTTCAAGAAGGAATACACGTTTAGTCTTCCTTTGTGGCCTTTGTGTGATCAAGCAGGACTTTTCTTTCCAGTTATCCTCCCTCTCCTCATTTGTCTTTGCCAAGCCACTTGAGAGATCTCACAGCCCTTCAGCTTCACTGAAGAGAAATTCCAGAACATTTGACAAACATCTTCACAGTTCTCACATTGATTAGGGGCAGTCAACAACGAATGAACAGAATGCTGTAAAAAACAACCAAAACATTCTGGAGTTAGCAATTTGATACTGTTTTACTCTGAAAAGAGTTCCAAAGAGAACATTTAAACATTTTTGTCAAACAGTGCCTTTACTAACTGCTGTAGTTGTTCTACTACACGTCCTGCTTGTATGCATAGCTTAATTTAACCACGGGGCCTAAGTAGGGATTTAATAATTCAGTAAACGTCCTGCAAGGGACAAAATGCTCTTAAACACACATTTCACATTAATGCTGTCAGCCTGAAAAATCTCCACTTCTTAGGGTTTTACTCATATTAAAGATTTACGTGCCCTTTTATGCAAAGCACTGAAGACCATCAATCTTATCAGAAATTGTAGAAGTTTGGTTTGATCAGTCCTTGGGATGGTCTATTAAATTAGAATACTAAGACAGCGGTATTTGGAACCTCTAATTGACGTCAACATACTCTTCTCATTTAATTCAATTAATACATTTCTCTAGTGTATACACTCCAAAACAGTCCAAGATCACATAATGTTAATTCCTGTCTGAGGTTATTCATTGGAGGTGCATGTAGGGACACCATGGATGACATGATTCCAGGCACTGAGTCAACAAATGCTTTTGGACACATTCTGACTTCTGTGAAGATTACACAGAACAAAAACAAGTCAAACACTCCACAAAAAAATTATCTCAGCACCCAACAGTAACACACCCAATTTGTTTAATCAGTTGAACGGATACCCTGTGCCTTTGCAAAACATTTTTCCCAAACTTCAATAGCCAACATGTAGGAGATGTGTCGTGAG
Organism: Lophius piscatorius; assembly: GCA_009660295.1. Lineage (NCBI taxonomy): Eukaryota > Metazoa > Chordata > Actinopteri > Lophiiformes > Lophiidae > Lophius > Lophius piscatorius. The sequence continues at coordinate 7,438 of VRLP01007407.1, read as the reverse complement.
GAAGTAGCTGCTGAACTTTTGCAGCTACTTCTGATTGACAGTAGGAAAATGGAACCATGTTTGATCCTCACATTGCTCTGTATTGACGATGAATGGAACTTGGGCAACAGATGCATTGAGAGTGAATTGTCTTGATGATCGCATGTCAGATATGATCACAAGTGACCAGAGCGATAGTCATGGGACCTCGTGGAAGACAAAAGCCACCAAGGTGTGAACTCATTTGCCAGAAGAAATATTCCAGCTTTAATAGTCAAGCACATTTTCTGCTCAAACCTGTCGGAGATTTTTTCTGACAGTGAACAAAATCTAACCAGTAAAATTGTTCATTAACCATTACACGAGCCACCAATGTCTGATACACTAGATTTACACTCTTCTGCTCACCTACCCATTCATTTAAAGCTGGAGGAAAAATTATTCAGCCTGAATTGTATATGAGGTTGTTTTTAAAAAAAATAAATGTAATATTCAATTTATTAGCTTCTTGCAAATATAAAATCAAAAAGTTTAAATAGCCCAATGCAACAGACTTTTTTCCACATTCAGCACAAAATGCTACTTTTACTGACTAAAGCAATCTCATTATTATTACCTGAATAGCAGCACTCAGACACATTTGTAAATAACATGTTAATGTATCAACACTGAGTCAACCTTCATAGATCTACTTTTTCAGTTTAGCCCAGTTCTTCTGTTAAAGCCTAAATTTGTTCGAGTAAGACTCCAAACTCTAAAATGTACACCTCTGCTTACCTGAAATCCGAAGAATAGTCATCTACAGTAGCAATATTCAGTCAAGAAGAATTGTATGTATTTGTACATGGGAGTATTTGGTTAATGCATTTGTTCTGTTCTTAATTGATTAGGTTTACAAACAGCTGATTAGCTGTATATTTGTCAAATAAACTTTATATACAATCAGTGTTAAATGATTTGCTTCCAACTGTGTGTGCGCTTATCTGAGAATATGTATGCTTCTTACTTGGTAATAAGCAGTTGAGGAGTCATCATGTCTTCATCCATACTTTTGTCTGTATACCTATGTGTGTGTGTGTGTGTGTGTGTGTGTGTGTACATAGAGTTCTTCAGGCTCCAGCGTAGTGCCAGTCACAGACATTATCAGTCTGTCTTTTTTTCAGAGGTGTATTGTCGAACAGACCTCTTGCTAAGGGCTGAGATGTTATCAGACTGCGGCCTCTGCATTATTTATGCCGACAGGGAGTGGGTTATGCGGACCACAGGCTACAACTTTTAATGTCTCAAGGTGGGATGAACTTGGGCTGAACTCGCAGGAGACGGTAGACGATAGAGAGGGGGCACTTTCTTACTGCAGTCTAGCAAGACATAGGTTGCTTAAACCGGGAGCTGACGACCTAAATTCCGGTGACATGACAAGTTTACTAGTCTATTTTTAATGAGTCTCCTTTTTTTATGCCCCTGGAGACAAACCGATGATTTTGCTCTTGGGCCTGAAAAGTTGAAGACTGCCTTATATATAGGCTGCATCCAGATGCCTTAAACATTTTTTTAACAAATGTTGTGGAAGAAGGAGATTTTATATCGGTCAACGTCCCTCATGAAGCGCATTTACACGAACATTTTAATAATATGATCAGGCTGCTCCTGATAAGGAGCCGCCATTGCGGATTTAAAAAAAAAAAGATTCTTGTGCTCATCAGTACAACTGACAATTTCAAATGCAAGGCATGATGAACCTGTATTTAAGTTCTGCTCAGATTGACAAAAATACAAAGACATAATAGCGTCTGTTTATGATCGGGTGATGAGTCTTCTTTAAGACTAGAAACATTGACAGCTGTTATTATGAGTTGATTAGATGAAGCTTAAGTATTAGAGTTGAAGTAGTGATTCTACAAAAGAAATTACTATAAAAATGAAAAAGACGTACACTTCACGATGCACATGTGTATAAAAGAGCTTAAAGATACTGTGTGTTTAGTGGCTTCTAGCAGTGAAGTTCCAGATTGCAACCTATATTGCATCTCGTCTCTACCAACCCTGTCCAAGAAGCTGAGGTAGTCTTCCCATTTTAAAAAGATGTCATCCTGTGTAAAATGACAGGGTTCCCTTAAATAGATACAGTTAGAAATGGTATTAAATTTTTACTCTTTAAAACTGTAGGTCCAAGCTTACATTTAAAACAATGACTATTAATTTCTCTACACTGTGGCAGTGAAGCTTTGAGCCTCCTTCCTCCGAGTCTTCCCAAGCTGACTGGAAGACTGTTGTGTTGTACCGCCAGAGAAGATATGCGTCCATCGTTGGAGCGTGTTCTCACGCGCCACATGTGGCGTTCTGACTGGAATCTCTCAGATATTCTTTAAAAAATAAATAAAGTAAGAATGCACTGATATGAATATAGGTATCTGTGCATCCCTCTTAGCCCAAATACTATCTTTGAGTAGTTGTACACTTGAATTTACTTTGATAGAACCACATCCATTACTACTTTCAGCAAATTTGATGAAACACTCAAAGAAGCAGCACAGGCTAGGGTTCAAGAGTTTGCTTACGCCAGCAGTTAAAAATAGTTTTGCAGCTAACTCCGGTGAAGCTGTCGAAATTGTCGAGACACAGCCAACGGTCTTCAATAATAGCAGAAGTTCTTACCCAGTAACTTGACCTGCTGTTATTGGTTGTAGATACAATTGTATTTAGTTTTTTATGATCTTATAAACCCTGTTGAAGCACCTCTTCATGTTTACCAGTAAGTTTTAGAATTGATCTTAACATTTTTTTCATTATTTTAAAACACTTTATGGCCTGGTTCTTGGCTACTTTGTTGAACTGCCGCTCCCCTACGAGGAGGCCACACACTCAGATCCCCAGCAAAGGCTCTTCCGGTTGTTTCTGAGTCCGGACTCAAGACAAAATGTGGCCTTTTGGAACTCCCTGCCTGAAAATCTGAGGCTTTCCCAATAAGTGATATCTTTTACATCACTTCTAAGAACAAATCTATTTTTAAATACCGTTTATTGATTCTAGAACATGATTTAATACTAATCATTTCTTGTCTGTTTTACTATTAATCGTAAGTTTAATGTTACCAACAATGCCTCTGATGTATTTAAATATTTACTTTTACGTTAATATGTAATATTTGACATTTTTTATGTTCATAGAATAAATCTTGAACATGTAAAATAAGATGTATACAGAAAAAAATGAACAAGTCAGCAAGAATTGCTGTGGGATGGGAGGGGTGTGTGGTAATATTTCTTACGTGAATGGCTGACATTGAATGTGCATCGATATAAAGTAGGCATATGTATTAATGTGTCAATGTATTGTGTGGATGCTGATAATAACACTAAATATGATGCTTATAAAAACAATAATAATTTAAATAATGATCATCTCAATAATCACAGGGATAGAGTTGTGAGGAGTGCCACCACTCTGCCTGCAGTGAGATGGGATCGGGGCACAACCGGGGATTGTCAAAATGAGTCAGCATGGTCAACCCACCAGGACCACAGTTCAATCCACAATTATAAGTCCCCCAAACATGAAGCAAATGTTTTGGCTTTGCTCATTTTTACTTCTTTTAAATTTGTCTTGATCATTATATTTCTCTGATTGGTTCCCACCAATCACCTGATCCTGAAAGCGTAACAGTTCCAGATGCTTTTGAGGGGGCTCCATGCTTCAGGATCAGCGATAGCTGGTGTGGTGACCAATTCGAAACAGAGGCATCACATCCTTTTGCCAAACCTCATGCTAACTGACCCAGTAGTCTCGGCAACCTAATGAAGCCATAAATGACCTCATTCGCCATCTTTTATTCAGTCATTTTAAATAGCTTTGACTGTCACTTGACTGTGACAACGTGTGATGGAAACACAGAGTAGGGGAAGTGCCTGAATCACGTACAGGCAGTTTGGTGTCATTGATCTTCTGGTCATCGTCACTACTTCAAAAGGGTGTCAAATATCGTCAATTTTGTTCTGAATGACTATTTAAATAAATGTTGATTTGATTGACGGAAAATTTGATGATTCCTCAAAATTCCGCAACGTTCATGCAGTGTTTCCTTCTGAAATAACAAGCATACAATATATATTCCAATGGAGTTTTAGATTGTTGGTGGTTCAAGACTATGGAGCAAATTCACGAATAAAATTTAAAAAACAAAAATTAAATTTGTCATAAAATCAACGCTTTCACACTAAAAGTAATTGTAAATTCCATTTTAAATATAAAAATATATTTATAATATATAAAAATTATATATATTTTTATATATTAAAGAAGGCTCAGGGTCTTCCTCTATTATGTTGTTTTCAGGAGTCTTGTGTACTTTCATAAATGTGACTCAATGCTTTTGAAACTCTGTATCGACATGTTCCGCAGTGAATAAAGTGATACTCGTGTCAAAGTTACATTTAATACACTGTTTTAGATTCTCTGGCAAAGCATCGATACCCAATAGTTTTGAAATATGCCAGATTGTGAAGTTTAACAACCATGCTTTAAGATATAAAGTTTCCCATTTCCACATTAGACTGTGAACGTAGCACAGTCCTTTACACCTGGACAACTTGCTGGTGCAGGTAAAAAAAATGCTATCTAAAGAAGACATACTAGCTATACTAAAATAACCCTTAATATTTTAGTGCTGACTAATTTTTGAAACAGAGGGACGTACAGAAATACAACTTTATTTTGACAATTTCTTTGAATTTAAAGCAGTAGCTAAGCTTGAGGTTGGCATTAGCCAGCTTTATGCTGTTCGCTGCTGTAAATTAATATTAGTCCTGTCTAGCTCGGGCTACACAGTTAATATATGGCAATATGGTTAAGTGCAATATCCATATCGCAAGAAGCTGTAATTCTTTAAAAAAGGTCAAATGTTTAACAAAACAGCGTTATGATGAGGAGCTGTTGTGCTCCAGGGATGAAAATGGAAGCAGAGATGTTAACACCAAGACTAAAGTTGAACTAGACACTTGAAGGACTTTAACATTCATTAACAGCAGCATAAAGCTAACTAATGCCAACCTCAAGCTTGGCTTATCCCCACATAAAAATGTCTTTCTGTATGTTCCTATCTTTCAAAAATTACCCAGTATCATAATATGTAGGATCATTTTCCAGAGAATCTATTTTTTACAAAGCGTTTCTTACCTGTGCAAGCAAGTTGTCCCGTTGAGGCCATGGCGGTTAAACTTCACAGTAAAATGTAAATTCACATTTTGCCTGGAGTGATCTAGAACAGCTTGTTACACACAACTTTGTCACGAGCATCACTTCATTCACTGCGGATTATTTCAACACGGTGTATAGAAAGCACTGAGTCACATTTATCAAAGTTCCCACGACTCCAGAAGGTTAATATTATTGAGGAACGCCCTAAGGCCAGGCGTATACTGTACTATTCAAGCCCGATTCACACTTGCAAATGATTCTCCAGACTGTTTGTACTTCGACAGTCTTTGTCGTTTGTCGATAAGTGTACGCGGGGTCACGAGAGACGATAAGCAGCCCCCCTACAGGGGTCGGATGATCGAAATGTTTTCTGACTTATCAGAAATTTTTGGCATGGTCTCAATTCGAACGGCTGATGCCAGCGCCTTCTTTTCTCACTGAAGCTATGAGAAGTGGGGGAGCAACTGAGTTGACATCGCGACAAGACGCGTTGTACTAATAAAAATTAGTAATAAGTAGACTTTAAGTACAAAGTGCAGTTTGTGGCTAATAAGACAGGACGAATAAGGTTCCCAGCTGTCAGAGCGGGACTTGCTATAAAGGCTCAAACTCTAGACAGTCAACAGACAGTCAAGTAGCTCGCTTACCTCCGAGTTCCTGCGAAACAGCTCAGCAATACTGTGCACGGCGTTCTAGACCCCAACGAGTCCAGATATGCCGGCAGCTTTAAAAAAAAGAAGTATAAGCATACATGATGGCAGAAAATAATTAAGACGGTTCGATTCTGTCCTCTTAGCATGTAGCTAACAAACAAACGTTTTTTTCTATCTCGGAGCTTTCAAACAAAGCTTTATCGACAGTTGTAAATAGCGACAACAGGCTGCAGAAGCCAGACGGCTCGAATAGTTTGAGCTCGCATGTCATGCGGGTGAATCTGAGTTTTTGTTTCGTCGGTGTGAGTTTGAATTAAACGGCCACAACTCTAAACTCATACAGTGTAAGCCCTTCTTAAGCCTTCCATATAGTGTGTATCATCATACCAAGCCCCTCTCAGTTGATGCCCCGGCCCCAAAGCCAGGTCTGAAAGTGGGGGGAAAAAAACGAAACCAAAAAAAATAAGATTTGAATGGGAAAAAAAGAGATGTTTTGAATCTGAAAACAAAATTTGCAACTGAAAAAATAATAACCGAAATATAAAAACATACATATAAGTGAGCATTGAAAATAAGTATAAATTGAAATTAAGCTTTGCCCTAATTTGAAGATGTTGATTTTTTTTTTTTTTTAACCATACAAGATCAAAACTTGACCTTAATTTTTTTCTTTAAATGAATAAACCTTTTGGCCTTGATTTGGCTCCGTACAAGACCAGGTGCTCTTGTCCCTATAGATGTTTACCACCACATCGGCCTTTATGTCGCTGAGGTCTTTACTAGTAATCTTCAATGACCTACTTTGTGTTACTTATTTGAAAGTGTGAGATGCAGTAAGCTTCCTCCAAGACAGCTTTTTTTTTATTCACCACAGATTTGCTTATACAACCATATATATCTATATTCAATCTTTGTAATTATGTATAAACCAGTGTATTATAAATAGAAACAAACAATAATGTTTTTTTCATTTTGCTTAGAATGAGTACATTTTATATGAAGTCTTCCTTTGCAGTGTTTGCTAAGTTGCATTGTAGTCTTTCTGTAATAGCCCAAAGTGCAAAAAAAAAAAAAAAAAAAGCAACTGCAGAACTTAAAGAACACCCTTTTAAGGTTTTTTTCTTCTCCTTTTTTTTCTTTTTAGAGGTTGCTTTAGTAGTAAATGACCCAAAGCTCACAAAGCAAATGCATGTGAAAGTTAAAAAATGGTAAAATGGAAAGAAGAAAAGTAAAAGATAGAATGTAGTTGTCTTCCTTTGTTCCTAATGCTGTTAGAGCAATAAATGACTTTAGGACATGGTAGACCAGGACAGAGTGGAGCTCTGACTTGGTCAAGCGATGTGCGCATAGGGATGTCATGAGCTTTATCTTATAAAGTTTTATTTTTTATGTATATATATATATGAGATGATGATGTAAAGTTTTTATTAATTGTATTTTATGCAACATGCTTTGATGGTGTAACCAAAGGCAAATTCCCAAAGTTGTGGATACTACAGTTTTCCTATTCGTCTGTCTGTCTGTCTGTCTGTCTGTCTGTCTGTCTGTCTGTCTGTCTGTCTGTCTGTCTGTCTGTCTGTCTGTCTGTCTGTCTGTCTGTCTGTCTGTCTGTC
>VRLP01007406.1:0-22034 GCA_009660295.1 Lophius piscatorius | reverse complement strand
AGTAGTAGTAGTAGTAGTAGTATCAGTAGTAGTAGTAGTAGTAGTATCAGTAGTAGTAGTAGTAGTAGTAGTATCAGTAGTAGTAGTAGTAGTAGTAGTAGTAGTAGTAGTATCAGTAGTAGTAGTAGTAGTAGTATCAGTAGTAGTAGTAGTAGTAGTAGTATCAGTAGTAGTAGTAGTAGTAGTAGTAGTATCAGTAGTAGTAGTAGTAGTAGTAGTATCAGTAGTAGTAGTAGTAGTAGTAGTAGTAGTAGTAGTATCAGTAGTATTAGTAGTCAGCAGCAGACATCATAACAGCTGATTACTGATCTCAATGCTGCAAACAGTTCTGACGCGGCCTCTCCTCTCCTGTCAGACGTGTGGACGGCCCCGGAGCATCTCCGTAAAGACGGGGTGTCGCAGAAAGGCGATGTCTACAGCTACGCTATCATTGCTCATGAGATCATAATGAGGAAGGTCCCATTCTATTCACGGTCCTGCTTTAATCGTGAAGGTAGGTCAGGATCTAAATACTAATATAAGAGAACCAACCTCTCATTTTTTTTGATTGAGGAACTTTTAGCAGGAAGTATTGGTTCCTTCTGTAAACTGGATCGAGTTTGTGTTAATATGTGTAAATTAATTATGGAAAAAAAACGTTCAGTTTAGACATTCTAGAGATTTCACCGCCATGCTCCGCTTGATTGTGTTAACGTGATCCCACCCCTCAGAGAAGATCTACAGAGTTCAGTTCCCCAGTGGGGCGGGACTCTTCAGACCTGACCTCAACTACGAGGTGACATCAGAGAGGGAGATTGAGGTAAGCGAGCCTGTAGGCGGACATTTTTACGTTAGAGATACACACTCCGAGCTTGAAGCTTCATGCGTGCGTGATCATGTGTCCTCGCAGCTCTACACGCTGATCAGGAACTGCTGGGATGAAGATCCTGAACGGAGGCCCGATTTTAAGAAAATAGAGTTAAGTCTGGGTAAGATTTTCAGGTACGTCAACATCACACATCCATGATTTCACTCACACATTACTATGTCAGATAAAGGTGAAGTTTTCTTACCACACATGAGGTCATGGTTACCCATATTGTACCCATGTGCTGTATCAGACACCAATGAAGTACTTCTACTCTTAAACTGGAGTTTGACTTTGTCGTGTCCAAACGATAAAAAGGCTCCTAATCTATCTAAAGTTAGTACAAAGTTAAAAGTACACTCCATGTGATGTAGTGATGTATAAATAAATGTAACATTAAGTTTTACATTCATTTAAATTCAGTGGCCAAAACTATGAAATCATGTATGTCCACATACTTTTGGCCGTATGTATGTTATCTTATTAATTATAGCGTCGAGAAGTTGGGGATAATATGGAATCGTCATCTCGAGTCCACCTCCGTAAATCCCTCATGTTTATGCTGTAACTCAAAAACTATAGCATGGATCATTTTCCAATTTTATATACACATAGACCTCAATGTGAGGAAGAACTGGACTGATTTTTGGAAAGGTGGATTGTACATTTTCAGCACTAGAGGGAGCTTTATCTCAAAAAAGCTTTTGGGCCATCATTTTTCAACCGTCGGTCTGATTTAGTCCAAATTTGCGCTTATGAATCAACTCAAGGAGATCTATCTATGTTATATTTCACTCTAGCAGTTCATATTTGACTCTCTAGGGGAGCTTTTTTTTACAAAAACCCTTTTTTCAGACATAAACTCCCAACCGTTAGTCCAGTTTATTCCAAAATAGGTGCATATGAATCAGCTGAAGGATAAGTATTTTTATGAAAACTAGTTAATTGGACGTAACTTCACATTTAATATTGAACAACTCATGTGACTGGGGGGCTTTTGGGGTTATTACCATGTTATTGAGAACGACAGAGTAGCCCTAGTTTCTTTGAGACGATTGGTGCTGTTCTATTCTCCGACAGAATTTGATAATCCGTTAGATTCCATAAATAGCGTTAGTGATGTGGTTGCGTATTTTTCGTCTGACAGTAACCTGCACAACCAGGCCAGTGAGACATACATGGATAACCTGATCCGACGCCTGCAGATGTACTCCAGAACTCTGGAGCACCTGGTGGAGGAGAGAACCTCTTTGTACAAAGCTGAGAGGGACAGAGCTGACCAACTCAACTTTATGCTACTTCCTCGGTAGGTTTGCTGAAAACACACATTTGTGTGTATGACTGTATTTCATCTCTTCTCTTTTTCTCAATTGTTTTCTTTGTTTATCTTCAATCCTGGAAGCAGAAAACGTTTTAAATGGGGATGATCAGATTCCCCCCCAAACACACATTTTCAGCTAAAATATAAATGATGCATTTTTGTATACTCTTAAAAACAGTGACTTTGGTCAATTTCCATTACAGTCCAGTCTGCACAGTTATCATAACCATGTAAAAACTAAATCACAGTTCATCTCAAAGTACTTCTATTTCTTCATGATCATCACGTCTCTAAGACTCAGGTGACGCAGATTGGGAAACATGTGTTCATCTACTCAGCACTGTGAGTGAATTAGAACCATGGCTTTAAGGCTTCAATGAACACGGATTTATTTCCACGTATATGTAAACAGTTAAATCCAACGGTATCATCGTAATGTGGCAGCAGTTTAAATGGGTTAATTAGTGAATAATCTTCACTCTCCATGTGTCTCCTCAGCCCTGTGGTGCTTTCACTGAAGGAGACGGGCAAAGTGAAGCCAGAGCTGTTTGAAGAGGTGACCATCTACTTCAGTGACATTGTGGGGTTCACCACCCTCTGCCATTACAGCACCCCCATGGAGGTGGTCGACATGCTCAATGACATTTACAAGAACTTTGACAGCATCCTTGACCACCACGATGTCTACAAGGTACTTCAGAGCCAAAGTCTGAATTCAAGCTTGGGTTTTAATCTATTGTGGGGGCAGCCGGTCAAATTGCTGGGAGCACCATGGTGAAAATCAAGCAGCTGATCTCAGGCAGGATGTTTGAGGGTTTGCATCTTCATTGCTGCCGCGTCTGCGTCTGCGTCTGCGTCTGCCGTCGTTTCAGACCCTTCTTGTTAACGAGAAAACTCAAAATCTATTTCACGAACCATTTTCTGACTTCATTCCCACAAAGACCTTAGTTTGAGGAAGAACTGGAATGATTTTGGGAAAAGTCAGTTGTATATTTTCAAAAGTGTTTGGGCCATAATGATCTACAAATTTGGTGCATATGAGTCGAATGGAGAAGCTCTGACTTGTAAACATCGTTTTTTTACTCTAATAGTTCATAATGTACTCACTAGAGGTAGCATTTTTTCTTTTCTTTTGTTACAAAAAAAACACAGTTACTCTAACATAACGTCTTCACCATTGTTTCGATTTAGTCCAAATATGGTGCATATGAATCGACTCAAGGAGATCTGTCTCGTAAATATCACACTTTACTCTAGTAGTTCATATTTTACCCACTGGGGGGACCTTTTTTAAATAAATAACACTGTTTTCCGGACATAACTGAAAAACAATTTTATTCATCATTTTCAAATTTGATTTTGACATTGTGCGAGGAAGAGCTGGATTGATTTGGGAAAAGTTTAGTTGCATACTTCTGCCACTAGAGGGAGCTTTATTTCCAAAAATACTGTTTTCAGGCCATCATTTCTAAACCGTTCTTTCGATTTGTTGAATATGAATCGACTTGAGGAGATCTATCTTGTATATGTCATATTTTACTTCAATAGTTCATATTTTACTCACTAGTGGAGCTTTTCTACTAAAAACACTGTTTCCCTCAGGTTGAAACAATAGGAGACGCGTACATGGTTGCGTCGGGTTTACCCAACCGTAACGGTGACAGGCACGCAGTTGACATCGCCCTCATGGCGCTGGACATGCTGGCTTTTGTGGGGACGTTTGAGTTGCTGCACCTGCCAGGCATCCCTCTGTGGATCCGCATTGGTGTGCATTCAGGTAATAGAAATTCATGATGTCTTATTCAAAGTGAAATTTGTTCTTGACTATGAACAGAAGGCCCAGCATTAGCAGATTTTATGGAAAAACAAATGCATTCTTTCACATGGGAGCACAAGTCTGGTAGATTTCAAAATAAGCATGTAAGAGACAATCAAGCAACAGGATATTAGGCTATCCACACAAGTGGCTGCAAATGAACAAGCACGAATAATACTAAAATATTCAAAATAGAGTCGATTGTTTACTGAGCTCATTGAATAACTGAGAAAATTCCGTTTGTTTCCAAGCAGCTGATACACGTTCCCTTATTTTTATTACATTTTTGCTTTTCATTATTTGTTACTAAATATAAATCAAAACAGCATGTCAAGCAATGTCAGTGGAAATGACTCATGTTTGAGTCATTAAAGAGTCAAACTCAAGAGTTACATGGAAAATCAGAGGAGAGAGAGAAAGCAAACAAGAAGCTTTTCTTCTTGGCTGACTTTGTCATAAATTAAGTAATTGAGCGGTGGAATAACATAAATGATGAGCCGGAGATAAATCAGACACAACCAGACAACATTATAGATGGTATAAATCATCATAAATGTTTTGTGCAGAACGTGGGAACTAGATTACTAAACGTGTCATAATTTGGAAAATAAGAATAATGAAGAGGTAAAAAGAAAATTGAGAGTGCCCCCGACAGACAAATAAGAGGGTGAGATTATTTACTCTGTGGTACTTTTGTAATATGAAATTGTTTTATGTGTATTTGTATGCAGGACCATGTGCGGCAGGAGTTGTAGGAAACAAAATGCCTCGATACTGTCTTTTCGGGGATACAGTTAATACTGCGTCACGCATGGAGTCCACAGGCCTGCGTAAGTGACACACACACACACAAACACACACACACACACAGACACACAGACACATTTTATATGCTCAAAATTGGTAAAACTTCCCCCGGGCGCTTCAAAGGGGCCGCCCACTGCTCCCTCAGGGAGGGGTCAAATGCTGAGAAATAATTTCATTATGTTGTACTGTGTATGGCTGTATGTGATAAATAAAGGATTTCTTCTTCTTCTTCTTCTGAAACCGTTTCTCAAAACGCATAGTTGATCTTGATTGTCTTTCCAGCTCTAAGAATTCACGTCAGCCAGTCCACCATCAACACCCTGCAGAGGACAGACTGCAAATTTGAGTATGAAAAAAGGGGAGAGACGTATCTAAAGGTCAGCTGGGTTTCCTTTCCAAGTTATTGCCTCATCTGCATAAGTGATGACATCACACGCACTCATTTCCTGTGTGTTTGTTTGTCTATCTTTCCCCGGCTCACAGGGTAAAGGCAAAGAGATGACATATTGGTTAACAGGAGTGACCGGGGGGAAATTTAACCTGCCAACACCGCCGACAGCGTGAGTAGAACACTGACTCATCGAGATTTAGATCCCACCTCTGCTCATTCTAAAACACACACTCTCTGGGATGGGCTGTGAACTGTAACAAAAATACGGGTGTCATTCCAATTTTATATACACACTAACTTGTCTATTAAAAAGTTCAATTATACTCTAAAAACTGCTGGGTTATAATAACCCAATTTGGGTTATTTGTATCTGAAAGGGACCGACCGGGCCACGGGTTGATTCGGGTTATGGATGTGATCCAGTATGTAGATTTTATTTTTTCTACCCATAATTGAGGGAAAATGTTGTTGAGTTAAAATAACCAAAATTTTAGTTTTTCAACATTCAGGTTGTTGCATAAAAATGCTGAACTTTGACCCATAAGAACCCAGTTTACTTTTAATTAAAATTATGTAGAAATTATAATTGACTGCATAAAACACTTTTTCTTAAAACATTATTCATATCATAAATGCTAAAATGCTTTTATGTTTTTTTTCTGCTTATATTTTGAAAATAAATCAGCCATGTCAGTCAGTAGGTGGAGCAAGTGCTTGACTCCACCTAGAAGACAGGGAACAAAAGAGTGTCACAAAATGTAGCTGCGCATAAAGAGATTTTTGGAGACATCTGTGTATTGTAATTTTGTAATTAGAAGGTGGGCTACTGCACTACGGTGAAAACAACAACATCGTTTTAGTCTCACCTGTCCCATGTCTTTATCCTGGGAGACAAACACTGTTTTACATCTTACGGGACAGTCCATGTGACAGGAGAGCAGAGGGGTGGTTGGTAGTTGTCTTTTCATGTATTTAATTACTGTAAATATATGTATGTGTATATTTGGGTTCAATTACAACAGTGTGTTACAGATAACTGTTGTGTAAAACAAGGTTACATTTCTATTGTTTGAAATGACCGAACTTTATGATAGTTTTGTGGAGCGCACCTGTAAATGGTTGCATCCAATTAGGGCTAGTTAGATGGCTGAAATGTGAAGCTGGGATCGCTATGCTGCACTTTGTTTGCAAGTGAAGAATATACTCTTGTGGTTTTGGTGCGCCATCTCCTCTCCACCTCATCTTTTTTTTGGCTGCATCATCCACCTGCTAAATGATCATTTTCACATTTTGTGACCAAAAAAAAAAACAGCTGAAAATGAACACTTTATGTGTGAAATTTTAAGCATAAAGCGGTATAAGGAAGTATTTTAAAGATTTGGGACACTTGGGTCACCATGGTCAATGATGGGAGGGTCGCTGCTTTTCATCAGATGTTGGGTCAAACCAACCCAACAGCCTTAACACCAGCCATTAAGTTATAAAAAATAAAGTTGTCCGAGTGTGTAATAATAATAATAATAGTAATATTGTTGTCCCAGGGAGAACTTCCAGCGGCTTCAGCAGGACCTGGCTGAGATGATTGTGTCCAATCTGGAGAAGCGAGGAGATGGGAGAGAACGCTTTAAGAAGACTCTGTCCACCAAACACCCCTGGAGGGGGACCAACGGCGGCCTGCGGGGAGAGAGCTTACCTGAATACTTCCACCTGGCTGTCACTGACAACCCCAGTACCTTCCTGTGATCACGGAGCAGCTTTCCCAAACAACATCTTCCAGAAAAAGACGTTGAATGATGAAATGCATCTTAACCTGCGCCCGTGTGAATCAGCCCTGTAATGTCTCTTTGGATTCCTCTGTTCATTCGGGGAGTGGAGTGAAAGGTGGGCATCAGTGGAGCTCTGCTCCCTGAGTTTCCCCTCGCCACATTAAACAACCTTTTTCTATTCTAATTGTAGCAGAGAGAAAAAAAATCCAACCTTAGGTACTTTGATCTAGAGTTGATGTATTTTCTAACACATGAAATAAGGTTTCATTTTCTGTATGAAGCCACTGTTTATTAAAACAAAATACCACATGGGGGCATCAAAAATCAGATTTAACAAATTCTGGGCACAAATTCCAGACTGGAATATTATTGCGGTACTCCTCTTTACTTTTCTTTAAGCGGTTATCTGTTTATGTCGTCTGCAGGAAGCGCATTGATCGAGAAAGTTTGACCCAATTATTTACCGTGTAAATAGCTCCCTCTGCTGCAGAGACAGTGAAACTATATCCGAACTTTATTTTTTTTCGTCGAGTGGAAGAGAATATTTCTTTTGTCACAGCACAACAATGCTACCTTGTTTTCAGAACGTAAGAAAATATTTCTGTGATGATTTAACTTTTGTGTTTTATTAAATTATGTTTGACATATGACATTAGATTAAGATCCTTGTCTGGTTTTTTTGTTTAAAAAAAAAAGAAAATACACTATGCAGTAAAGTACACTCCAATCTACACCAATTTGAACAAAGCACATTTTTTTATTTTTTTATGCAGCATAGAGAAACAAAACAACTTACATCTGTACATTTTCTATAACCGCCTATGATAGCAGGCTCTAGAACCTATCCCAGCTGTCACTAGTTAGGAGACTCGGAGAGATAAACAATGGTTTTTCACACACACTAACACCTTTTGGCATTTATTCTACAGTGTTTACTTTGAGACTGTACATGATAGGAAGTAGTGCACTCAAAAAAGAAACTCACACAGACACAGAACATGAAAAATGTACACTGCTCCGCCGTGGCACGCAAAAGTAACCCCGGAAGAAAATTCCATTATTTATATCTAGGCCTACATATAGCCGCCTGCTGTCATTCTTAACAGCAAGGGTTTAACCCCGAAAAAGCCCCCCAATCCACTGCATTTTACAAGCCTTGTCTCTGATTGAACTCCTAAAATTAATTGGTTTTTTTTTGTAAAACAAAAAAAAAATAAATCTGCCCTTGTGAGTGATATATGAACTATTTACAGTGGCACAGAAGTGCAAAACAACCGGCAGATAGATTTGATGTCATCTAAAAATGTCCTTTGAGTATAGATCAAGCAGGTATCGGCGCTTCTCGCCCCGGGCCGCCGTAACTAATAAAGAAAAGTATAATATATACAAGATAGATCTTCTTGAGTAGATTCATATGCAGCCAATTTGGACTAAATTGGGCATATGGTTTGGAAGTTCTGTCTGAAAAACAATGTTTTTCATAAAATAAAGCTCCCCTAGTGAGTAAAATACGAACAATTAGAGTAAAATGGAATATGTAGAAGATGGATCTCCTGGACTCGATTCATATACACCAAGTTTGGACTAAATCCGACTATGAGAAATTATGGTCCCCATCTTTTGGAGATTAAGCTCCCGCTAGTGTCGGAAATATACAACAGACCTTTCCGGAAATCAGTCCAGTTGTTCCTCGCACTAAAGTCTATGTGAGTATTAAATTTGAAAATGATCCGTGGCAAAAGTTTTTGAGTTATCCCATTAACACGATGGATCTGTGGTGGCGGATGCGGCGGCCATGATGATTCCATAATATCCCAGAATTTTCAGGGATATAATTAAATTCATCACACTGTACACGTGTAGTAGTACAAGTACACGCACACGCACACACACACACACACACACACATACTACATAGTCTTAGTTGTTACTAGCGCTGTACCACCCAGCTCTGTGGCAGGAAGTGGGACCCTGTGTTCCCTCATCATGCTGAGTGCAAGCATCCTCCTACAGTCTTGTGTCCCAGCATGCTTTGCGGTTTCAGTGTGAGTGGTGAATCCATCCTCCGGCTGCGAACCGTTTGGTGCCCTCAGGTGCTGTGGAGAACAGGGAGAAGGGGCCCCTCCAGCTGTGTGCACCACGGCTGCATGACTGTTTCCTTCTGAAGGCAGAGAATGGATGGTGGCAGCTGCTTCTGTTTTCCCGAATGGTTCCTGTTGTGGCCCTGAAACCTCTGCAACAGAACCAACTGCAGCATGAGTGCGTCGCCATAATGAAATTCAAATTCAATTACCTGATGTCTTTGAAATGAAGGAATGCCCCCCCCCCCGCCCTCAGATATGAATTATGAATACCGTTTAAGTCAATAATAAACATTAAATGACAGTAAAAGAAAGACTAAGTATTTTGGACTTATAATACAGAACTCACTATAGAACATGACCGTCAAATTCCAAGAATACTCCCGGAATACCTCGACTCCGCTAATCTTATTTTTGACATTCTTGGTTGATAATGGTCTATTGACAGACAATTTACTCAAGTTTCTCCCCAATCCTGAGATTTTTTTAAATTCTTATTTAACTGAGTGGGGAGCAGAACAGCACCACCTCACAGAGGAATACAATTATGGTTATAATCACATCTCACTCTCAAAAATAAAGCATGAAATCTCAAGTTAGATCCAGGCTTTTGTCAACACATCAAAAAGTTGCTATGTTGACTGACTGACTGCCTCTATGCAACTGCATCACTTTTTTTGTTGTTGTCACTTTACGTATGTTTTCAAGGTAACGTTGAAACCCAACCAACGGATGCGTGTTGGAACCAGAATAGCCGCTGAGACAGCAGGGCTGACCCATGGGACCGCTGAGAAGAAGAGAACAGAAACTGTGGAGTTTCTACTGTGATGAACGTCACACTTCAGCTACTGCCTGCCTGCAACCCCACTTCCTCCACACAGCTCTCAGACGGCCATTCTGCCGGCCAGATCCTAGCAGACAATATGTAACTAATCCAAGATATGTAGACTGTAAATAAATAAATGAAGTGCTGATGAACTCAAAATATCTACTTCAAAAGGATTTTTTTTTTTTTTAAACTCAAAATTACAAAAAAAATTATTTAAAAAGTTTTGTTTTACCCGTTGAAGTAATTTCTTAAAATTGAATTTTGTTTTTATAGGGCGGAAATGAACTTCTGGGCTGTTGTTTTTGTATGCTTTTACCTTCAAAAAAAGTAAAACAGCATATAAATATTTGTTTATTATTGGCCCGTGAATCTGACTTCATTTTATTCCTCGAATGTTTTAAGACAAATATTCTACACTGTAAAGATAGAATTAGTGATGGACTCAAACCAATTGCTCAACAACATTCGATGAAATTAAGTGTTTTCAAATAAAATTTTAGACTCATTAATACTTTATTTAGTGTTACTAGTTGAAGTAACGTCTGTAGTTTTATCAACAATACTGTTTTTATAGTGCAAAAGGTAAGTTCAAGCTACTTTACAGTTTTCATTCATAAAACTAAAAAATTAAATAGGTAATAAATATTTATTTATCATTGGACCTTGAATCTGACTTAATTTTAATCCTGTAGTGTTTTAAGACAAATATTCTACATTTTTTCAAAAATAGAATTATTGATGAATTCAAAAAATTGCTCAACAACATTCGATTAAATTAAGTATTTATCAATTTAAGTGATAAATACTTAATTTAATCAAGTGTCATTGAGCAATACTAAATTGCTCAATAAACAGCTGGTGACACACAGCTGGTGACACAATTAAATAAAGTATTTTTATATAAAATTTTAGACTCATTAATACTGAATGTAATTATGTGTTACCTTTGGAAAAAAATATCAAGTGCCTCTGAAATTATACATTAATATGACACATTGATAAAAAAAAAAAAGACTAATTATCAGCTGTTTACAAAAAAACAAATCACACAAGGAAAGTTTAAATAGCTTAATACTATGGACATGGAGTTTTTTTCCCCATCATTCAAAACAAAATTCTTCTTGCAGTGACCAGTACACTGTCAAACTTTTTCAAGCCCCTGAAAAGCATCCCTCAAAAGGATTACGCTAACCGCCGTAGCCTCGCTCCAGCAGAAGAGTCTCAATGTTTTTGTGATGCGTTAACGCAAGGGCGCCACACCCAAAGGCCACTCTCAATAGTTACATCACTGCCAACCCGGAAGTACGACAAAAAGTTGCTCCTCTCTGGAGGAGTAAGAATGAAGAACATGTTGAAAAGATCCCCCCTACCCACAGTGGAAGCTTGATGATGCTGCAGGGCCGCTTTGCTCCTTTGGGGGAAAGAAACTAGTAGCGTGTCGAGGTTAAGGTGGATTTCATCAACCATCAGGAAATCCTGCATGTAAACGTCTGCTGTCTTAGATGAAGCTGAATCCTTCGGCATTGGCCGACGTTCAAAAACGATGCTGCCACGTAATACCTCAAAGTCCACCCAGGCTGGATTTCCGAAGAAGTTTTGAAAAGGTTGTAAGTGGCCGTCGCAGTCGCATGACTTGAATCCCATCCCGAATCTCTGGTGAGATTCGAACACATCTCCACCGACGCATTAGTCGGTAGAAATAAAAACATTCCGTTATTAGAGAAAAACACGTTTGAGTCTGTTTCACTAATCTATACGAAATACTCTTGTGTGGTTTTCTCAGGGTTTACAGCGAATACAGCCGATAGCTTTATAGTATATATATATATAGATATATAGATAATACTTCTCTAACAATGGACACATAATAGTTTCTTATAGGGCTAGCTGGACAACAACGATATGAATAAGATCATTCCGAGCTTCTATAAAAAGATCTAAAGAGGAAGGAGATTCAAAAATTCTCTTTTGAATCTCCTTCCTCCTCTGATGGTGTGTATATATTTATATATATGTGTGTGTGTGTGTGTGTGTGTGTGTGTGTGTGTAGGCTATGCCTCCTCTTCTGTGGCCCCTTTCACCGGTGGTGTCCCCCAGGGCTCCATCCTTGGACCCTCACTCTTTTGCATATACATGCTGCCACTGGGTCATATCATAAACAAGTTCAGTCACATTTTTCAGTGAGAAATAGAGACTCAAAATGAGCTTAACAAAACAGTTGAACGCTACATCAAATCGCTTAGAAGCCCAGCTTCTCATCAACCTAGAATATCTCAGCAGCTCGGTAGTTCTAAACTAGAGTTTGTCTCTTTGTACGTTTTTTTCCCCTTGTGTTTCCTGTGCCTTTAATTCCATTTAAACCATAATATTACTCTCCTAAGTGCTGTGGAAGAGTGAAGGCCAAAAACAATCCAAGACGGACATATTTTCAGTTGCTGAGGATCCAGGATTATGTTAGCCTGAAGGGAAAAATCTCTAACATACATATGGAAGGAATGAAATGAAATCCAGTGTCTGTTGTTCTCACCTGAGAATCCCCTGAGTCTTGTCTGTCGTCTGCATATGATAAACCACAGAGCCAGAGCCAAGATGGAGCCCAGTATGACCACCGCCACAAATATCACCAGAATGGGACAAAGCATCGCCACTGGGCCGACTGGGCCGACCGGGTCAGTGCGGGCCGTGGATCTCAGCTGAACCACAACAGGCAGAGGCGGCTCTGAGGAGGACAGTCGGATTAATTATATGACCAGACAAACATTCTCAGCAACAGCCCAACCCAAAGTTATTATCGAGCACATGAGGAAATATTAGTATCGATTATTTCTGACCAAGCAAGGCTGCAACAGAGTAAAAGCAGAGACAGAAGATAAATGTGGAAATAATACCTGTAGTGTTACTTTATTATAAGTGTTATCATCAACATCAGTATTAATATCCCCCTCCTCCTCCTCCTCCTCCTCCTCCTCCTCCTCCTCCCCGTACAGAGAACTAAATAATGCAGTTTTCAGAGTCGGAGAAGGCATCACATCTCCAAGGCTTTCATAGTTCAGAAGTTTTCCACACCAAAAAGAGACCAGAAGACTCTTTTTGAGGTCCTGAGTCAACCTGGACAAACTGCTCTGCTGAGGAAGTCGACCATAAAGGAAAGAAACAAAGAGAGCAGAGAGGTTGAGTAAAACTCACCTGTTGGTGGTCCAGCTTTGGTGTCCATCGAGACGGGGACACAGTCGCTGACCACGTTGTTCCAATGGCTGCCAGCTGAACAGTCCTTCTTGGTCATGGCTGCAGCACGGTGAGAACTGTGGAGACCCGCTGCTGTCTCACCCTACTTCCCTTGTGTTTGGTGACAAAAAGAGAAACCTTGAGGTGCAGAGGAGGGATGTGACGGAGAGATTGTAACAGACGTTTCAGTTCCTCCATCTCATCTCGTAGGGAAGCTTGAATCACTACGTTGGTCCCCTGGTAGAGAGAGATTCTTGTTTTTCTGTTTCGGCAGCACAGAGGTCCTGACCCCACTTCACATCAAACATTGTATCATCATTTTGTAACCTGGTATATAAACTAGTGAGGAAATTGATCTATTACATTTTTTTTTTACATTAATTTATATATATATATATTTTTTTATTTTTATGACAGCTGATCAGATTTATGACACGTTCGTCTGAATGCAGCATCTCCGGCTCTGACCCATTTATTAAAACACAACCCTCTAAAAATATTAAATATTTCTTCTCCAAGTATACCAGTTCTCAGATTACATGCTAGTATTTGTCCATTGGTTCTCCACGTGTGATTGGTAGTAACACTCATGAGATGAATAAAATGAAGAGTGATATTTGTTCATGCCCCCATCACAGTGGGTATATAGTTTCTATTTTCCTCTCCACATCCTGTTCTTCTGTGTATAACAGGAAATAGATGATTCAAATTTTCCCAAAAATTACTGCAAACAATTCAGGGAAGTTTCACACACGCTGTGCAGAGGATGTCATTTGTCCGATTACTGGTTTCTTCAGCTGGATTTTATTTATTTATTTATTTTTACATTTTTAGGTGATTTTTTTATAACATCTAGCTCAAATTAAAAACCTCTGGGCAGAACCCAACTACTTTTCATAGCATTCGTAGGGACTTTAATGGTTAGTTTCTCATAAGGGTTTTCTTCCATTCTCTTAATTTTACATTTTTAGGCACATCAGGGGTTCTTATTATGACTACTTGACGATTGGCATTGTTACTAAAGTACTTGTAATTCAAACGGTTATGACATGGAATTATTTAATCACACATAATATATAATTACAACAGTCACTGACATTTTATGTATTTGCCTTATTTAGTGCTTTTGCACAAGTTTTTTCCACAGAGAATAAAACAAATTTGATTGTGTTTCACTTGTTCCATTTGTTTAAATAGTTTTCTCACTCACACGTGATTGTTAACCCTTTAATGTTTGAGTCACTATTTTCTATGAAAAATGTGCAAAACTTGACTGAACCGGTTTATATTATGGTTTATATTATGTATATGCTAAAGAGTAAGGGGCCAAGGATAGACCCGTGGGGGAAACCACAGGCCAAGTGGGTCACAAAGGATGATTTATTAAGCAAGGCCGTTGAGAATGTCCTATTCCATAGGTAGGACTTGCCAAACAGAATTATGTAACTTGATTCAACCAAAAAAAAAAAAAAAGTCAAATTAAGGTTATCATGAAATAGTTTGACATTTATGTATTTTATATTATATTTATAAGACTGGTTAAGCATGTTTTTTAAACTGTAAAATCAAACAATTTGTCATTTTAGGGCAAATTCAGAGTGTAAGATATTAAATTAATTAATGGCCCAAAGAAATAAAATATGCAGAGAGAAATAATTTTCCCAGAGTATTTTTGAGATAAGAGAAAATAAAGTGGCGTGAGGTGGATCACGGCGTAACATTATACTACCAGAATTGGCTAGAGTGCAGAAATTTTATTTGTAACAGGGGATGTTAAAGGGACATTCGGAAAACTGTAGCATTAGATTAGATTAGAGATTAGTAGATTCCCAACAGAGGTGAGTTTTTCCAGTCCGTGTCCGTCAACACAAATATTTGTATGTTTTTCTTTTGAAGGGGGAATAATATTATACAAACTTCCAACAAGCTAGGAACTGGACTCCCCCCCAACAGAGAAGACAGATTATCTGGATATGGTTAAAACTGTATTGACAAGGGAGAAAAGCGGACAGACAAATGCAAAACTTTGTAAACTTTAATCAACAATTGAGATAAGAAATACTACATGATTTCAGCATGAAACATTAGATTAAAAAAAAATCAGAGGCTTAAACTTGAGTAAAGTCCTCCTGTCCTGAGTGAGACATTGCACTGATGGTATTGTAGTGTTGGCATGACAACAATGAAGCATATAATAAGGATAAAAGATGGCATGGTCATTGATGAAGTTGAGGGGGCGGGGCTTCATTAAAGGGGCAGGAGAGAGCGGCGGAGGGAGTGGCTATGGGAACATTGTGTCGTGCTGATTTGTGTTCGAACCGCAGGAGGTCAGGTGATGAAGGACCCTGGGAGGATTCGTCAGCTGGGAAGCTCATGGGTGAATTGTTTACGTGAACATTTATTGTGATTGTGAACACGCACGGTTTCATCAACATAAGAGTTTTCAGACATATTCACAATCATATCTGGTGGAGGGAAGCACTGTTACTCACAAAATCTAAAAGTTTAGTAAAAAATTTTAAGGTTTAATAAGAAATCTGTTGACAGGTTGCATTTCTGGCCTTAAAAACAAGAGTTAGATTAAGAATCATTGTGGAGATCGTTCCTTTGAACCTCGTCGTTCATTACTCCACTGGCATCGCCCGCAAACTCTTCAGCACACACCTCACGGCTTGAAGAGCAGAGGCTGCATCCTCACGAAGGTGAAGTTGTAGAACAGTGGCAGGCCCTGGTGGTTTATGTTGCTGAATGTGTTCCAAACAAACGGGGGCAGTCCGTCCTGTGTCGTTGGCCCGTTGACAGCTTCTGCGAGAAAGTTGCCCGCCATGAGGAAATCTGTCACCTGGATGAGGAATCAGAGAAAATGAGAGCAAAACATCAAAAACAACCAAAAAAAACAATTTGATTTTACAGAATGTTAATGATCTCCGTTTCTATAATACAACATCAGTGACCCGACCCGACCTTGGTGTCATAGCAACCATTCGGTGAGGGCTTATCGGCCTTCAGGTCCCCACGGCAGCAGATGTTCTTGCAGGGGTTACCTTTGGAGTATGGATCCGTCTTGTAGTCTGTAAACAAGCAGAAGTGGGGGAAAACAATAAAGCATGTGGCCACAAACGCATGTATGAGTTCCCTTCTAGGCTAATAATAAATAAATAAGGTCGGACTAACATTATTTGACTCATTCCTGAGAATCACTGCTTATGGAAATATAATATGGAAAGCTGAGGAAGAAAAAAAATCTTGTCTTCTGATCATTTGAAGAAATGGAATGAACTGGAGGAGCCTCAGTTGTTTTATGTAAATATATGGGTTAATTGCAGACGGAGCTGTTGAAATAGAGAAGATCCCGGCCCGCCCCAGCAGAACCATCATATGCTTACAATGTCGGGTCCGGGAACGGAACTGCACACTCATCTTGTATCAGATATAACGTCAGAAAAGACATCAGAATCACAGCGGGACAAAGGGCAAAAATCCAAACTGGGTCAAACAGTACATAAAACGTCACATGGCGCTTGATAATCCTGACACTGAATGGTGTGAAAAAAACCACGAAAACACAAACTAATGGGACAGAAACTGTCTAATTGTGGGGATTTAAACTGAAAAGAAAAAGACCCGAAACGAGATAGAACCACGCACCATTAGACCTCATGATGTGCTTCAGTGACTCCAAGTCTTTCACACCAGCCTGGTCGCGGCGGAAGATCTTGGCTCTGGGACAGAGATCGTAGGAGAAGTCCTCTCCATACTCCTCCCACATTCGACTGTAGCCGCTCAGCATGTAGATCCTCTGGTGGAAGGGAACGTTGTAGGACGGCCAGTAACCTGTGGTAAACAGTGTGGGCAGGAATTATAAGTTAAACATACATCCAAACCAAACAAATATGGCGGGGAGAGCCTAGAAAAAGAGGGGGGGGGTAGCAGCGTTACCTCTGCGTAGAGTCTGGGTCTGGTCAGAGTACTCCACCAGTCCAGGGATCTGCTCCACCACCGTCAGAGCGCCGTCATCCAGACTATGGCCCAGATTAACCTTGCTCCGGTCCAACACCATGTACTGGTTGTTGTACGTGCCTGCATGAGTTTAAGGTGGGTGGGAATAATGTGAATTCACCTTAACGCAGATCTGGACCTGATAAAAGAGGTTTACACACATTCTTCAAATAATCAAATGGATATGACGAGGTATTTTATAGTTTAAACATTATTGTCCCTCTCATTCATGTCCATTATGGTTGACAGCTGGTTATTATGAGAACCCTAACGAGACTCACGTTACCACATTTAATCATTTGGTTTACAATAGTAGGATATAAAATAATGTTCAGTGTCACTCCCAGACTGCATACAAACGTTTTTCTCATTTTAGAGGTATTAAAAAAAAAGGTTTCTGTACAAAAGAAATCAATCTAGCTGTCAGAAAAAGGAAGGAAGGATATGTCCTTCCTTCCCCAAAGGAAGGACATATCCCCAAAATATGACTTCTTGGAGTCAAATAATAAATAATATGATAAGTGAAAGATAGATCTCCTTGAGTCGATTCACGTACACCCCATTCGGACCAAATCGGACCAAATCGGACCAACGATTTAAAACTTTTAGCGATAAAGCTCCTGTTTGTGTCGGAAATATACAAGCGACCTTTATTAAAATCAATGCAGTTCTTCCTCACACTAAGGTCTATGTGGGTATAAAATTTGAAAATGATCCATGAAGTAGTTTTTGTTTAAATGGGTTAACATGTCTGCCAGTCCCTACTTTTTTAATAATACTCTACTAAAGCATTGCTTCTCAAATGATGGTACGCTCTTGTAACGTAGAACGTACGTTATTTTTTTAACCCTGCAGAGGGTAGATGCTGGGTTTTCAAAATGTTAATAATATCAATTTCGTCACGCATGACCACGGTATTCATCTTACTACAACTAAGTTAAATAAAAACGTGAATAAACCAATTTTTGTATTAAATAATTCATATGCTAAAGAAATTAAAAGCTAACTTATTCAGTCAGTAAATTCAACCACAACTACAATGCTATTACATTTCAATTGCATGTTGACAAAAAAAAAATTATATATTTATATGTAAAAACACTCACCAGAGTTGTATCTGGAGAAGGTTTGGGCCCACTCTTTTCCGGTATGTGCTAAACTATGAGCCAGCCGGACCCTCTGCCACGCAAACAGGCTGCTGGGGGTGACTGCGTCAAAAAGGGAGTCATTGAAGACACTGTTGGTGGTCTGGGTCATCAAGAGACCACTGCCGAGGAGGTAGAAGTCATCCAGAGACACAAGGAAACCTGAAGAGAGAGACAAGTCAAGTCAAGACTATGACTATGACTATGTGTGTGTGTGTGTGTGTGTGTGTGTGTCTGTGTGCGTGTGTGTGGGTGTGTGTGCGTGTGCTTACTTAGATAAATGTTTATTTGATGGAAATTCTAGAAAATCTGGTTATGAGCTCATACGGTGTTTTGCTGCTTGATGATGTAGGTTCTTGCAGTTTTTGAAAAATCTGTTGTTTCTACTGAATCACTCTGATCCTAAATTCGTCTTTCTTGTGAGTTCTTGTGAGATCAGTGCTGGGGTCTACTCACCAGGGTAGCTGCTGAAGGACAGTTTTCCCGTTGCAGTATTGGGCTCAGCAATGTTGAAATCCCAGTGTTTGTAGATCCTCATTGTTGCGGCGTACGTGTACCAGCTGGAGTGGGAAAACAGGAGGTTCTCAAAGCCCGGCAGCATCTGTGAGGGGGGTTGGGGGGGTGGGGAGACCCAACCCAGTGTGATATTATATTATATATCAGCAGATCAATAACGTTTGGATCGGTGGTCGTGAGAATTTTTCTCAAGCAAAGAACTGACGTTCTCAAAATGAACAATTTTGTTGTTCATTTTGTTGAGGAGTTCAAACCCCAGTTTGTACTCCTAACTGTGAAGTTATGTCGGAATTCTTTTTTTTTTCGTGAAACAGCTCCCCCTAGTGAGTAAAACATGAACTATTAGAGTAAAATATGACACATAAAAGTTTGATCTCCTCCAGTCCATTCATATGCAACAAATTTGTACCGACCATCCATTGAGAAATTATGGTTAACGTTTGGAGGTAAAGGTCCTCGTACTGTCGTAAATATATAACTGATCTATCCCAAGAGTAATCCAGTTCTACCTCGGACTAAGGTCTATGTTGTTAGAAAATTTTAAAACGATCCATGAAATAGTTTTCGAGTTATTGTGTTAACATAATGATTTTCAGCGGACGCGAAGCCGATTCCATTATATCGACAACTTTTGGGGAATATAATAATAAATAATGATTGTAATCACATAAGGATTTGATTCCGGACAATTCTAAAATCTAGGGATGGGTTTCTTGGGCAAATCATCGGGGTCGAACCAACATTGTTTTCTGTTATTGTCCACTCTCTGAGTGATGTACCGTTTTTACCACTTTACAATAAAACTACCCTTATTAGGGATTTATAAATGGCTTGTAAATAGTTTACTAATTAAGTTATAAACACTTTACAAATCAGTAATAAGCTGCTATAACTCATTAGATACAAAGGCTATCAGAGACCTTATACTGCCAAATGGTGACCCACATTGATAAATTGAGAGCTAGGTTATAAGCTTTTTACAATTGTAACTAATGACTTATTAAGTGTTTACAACCTAATTTATAACCCCTATTATAAACCATTTATGAATCCTTTATAAAGGTGGTCTTATTGTTAAAGTGGGTACCCAAGGTTTTTATGTTGTTCTATGCATTTATTATGTAAAACATGCCGTGGGTCGCACACTCTGACAGGAATATGGTATGACCTTTGACCTTGATCAGTGCAGAACAGTGACCCATCCCTGGTTGCTTGAAGGCTTTGTGTGAAGTTCTGGAGGAGAGACCCAAAGCTGGAATCAGATCCAGCAGGTCTCCCACTGCATTCAGGAACTGGACGTCGAACAGGGACAGCGGCTGTGGGAGGAAACACCCGATAAACAGCTGCTGGTCAGTGAAGGAAAACAAACATAAGGCACTTTCCAGGTTTGAGTTTCACTTTTTGCATCCAAACCGCTCTCTTTACACGTAAGTAGTAAATAAATCATTCACACACAGATGTAAACAACTTAAAGTTGGTGGTATTGACAGTTTAGTTGATTGTAAAAGAGTCTTGTTTTGCCTTTTTGCTCAAAGAACATCCTGAAAAATATATTTATCTGCTTTTGCATTATAAGGCATATCCTGTTAAATGTTATAGTGGCAAATGTGACGTTCGATCACACATGCGGAATGAACTGAGGGTTCTTTATTTATATATGAGAGCTTGGCATTATTTATAGCAGCGCACGAGTCGGAAGAAAAGAGCATCAAAGATCTAGAAGTGGAATTTTCAGGTTTCAGCTGGTAACAGTTTTTCTTTCTTTTTCCTATTAATCTATAAATGTGAGATTCGCTTTTCTTTTCAAAATACATTTCTCTACTGACTTCTTCTTTTGTGTTAAACAAAACAGAATCAGGAAAAAACATTTATTGCCAAGTATTACTGCACGGATTTTGACCTGGTAAACCATGTGGTCACAAAAATCCAAGCATAAATATAAATATGGATATAAATATAATATATATAGAATATAATTATTAATAGAAATAGAAATATGGATATAAATATAATATATATCAAATATAATTATTAATAGAAATATAAATATGGATATAAATATAATATATATCTAATATAATTATTAATATAAATATAAATGTGGATATAAATATAATAAATATCTAATATAATTATTAATATAAATATAAATATAAATGTGGATAAAAACATAAATATAAATGTGGATATAAATATGTATATATATATATGAATACACATAAATATAAATATGGATATAAATATAATAAATATCTAATATAATTATTAATATAAATATAAATATAAATGTGGATAAAAACATAAATATAAATGTGGATATAAATATGTATATATATATATGAATACACATAAATATAAATATGGATATAAATATAATAAATATCTAATATAATTATTAATATAAATATAAATATAAATGTGGATAAAAACATAAATATAAATGTGGATATAAATATGTATATATATATATATGAATACACATATAAATATAAATATCAAAGCCCTCGATCCTCCTGGCTCAGTGGACCTCCTGGAGAGTTTCTTCTCTCGGTGGCCTGTAGGAAAAGGAGTACAAATGCAGAGTCCTGGCCCTCACACCTTTTTCCCTTCTTTCTTTGCCCAGTCTGCAGCTCCTGCTTGAAGCCCGTCCAACTGGGCCAGGATGAAGCCTGTATGTCTCCACAGAGGATCTGAGCTCTTGTTCAGTTTCACCTGCTCTCTGGTCCAGGAATCCTGCGTCCTACGAGAACACGGTTGGCATTTTCTGTTTATTGTTGCCATTACAAAGATCAAAAATCAAGTAGATTTAATTTATACGGCGCCACTTCACAACAAATGTTATCTCAAGGCACTTTCCAAAAAGATTAGGTGTAGTCAGAACTCTTTTTTCTTTTTTCCCCGAGTAGGCACTGGGCAACAGTGGCAAGAAAAAAACTGCCTTTTAATGGGCAGAAACCTTGAGTAGACCTCAGCTCAAAAATTATGGAGCCAAACCCAGAGCTCATAAACGAAAAATCCGATATTATGATGATACATAATTTGGGATTGGATTATAGCTGATATCTTTGCTGCTTTTTCCCCGTCTCTATCTCTCCTCACCTGTTTCTCTCTCTTTCTCGCCCTCACTCTCTTTTTTTTCCAAACCCGACCGGTCATGGCAGTAATAATAATAATAATAATAATACATTTAATTTATAATGCACTTTACATTTGGATCAAATCTCAAAGTGCTACAAAGTAAAAGCAGATAAAAGCATAAATAAAAAATAAAATAATAACTATATAAAAGCC
>VRLP01007405.1:0-22035 GCA_009660295.1 Lophius piscatorius | reverse complement strand
ATAAACATCATTATAAACTCCATAAACATCACTATGAACACCATAAACATCATTATAAACACCATAAACATCACTATGAACACTATAAACATCATTATAAAGACCATAAACATCACTATGAACACTATAAACACCACTGTAAACACTTTCAGTATAAACAAAAGCATTCAAACTAACATCAGTGTCACCCTTCTGTTCGTTGGCACCAGTCCAATTTCTGATCGCCTCATGTTTCTTACCAATTTCTTCACTGAGCTCAGAAAAACTTTGTGTCATTTTTTGCCACTCCTCCGCTGCTCATTCTGTTCTCGTGAAAAACACATCATTTTTGGCGGTAGTCCATTAGAAGGAGCTTAAACTCACGTACTCAGCAGCAGCATGTAGAACTGTACCTGAACGCAACCGGTTTGTACGTCCAGTTCTGCTCCTGACTTAGTTTCTCTTTGCTTTGATGTCCTGTCAGACGTTATCTGGTGATTTATGTAATTTATGCAGACACATTATTAGACTTTCAGATTTTCTAGTTTTGGAATTGATTTTTCTGGTGAGCTCAGACATTACAGTCCAACGACTTTCTGACTTCACGTTGATGTCCTGTGTCCGACGGGTTCGATGTAGTGCTTAGATCTGGCCAAAACCCCCTCTTGGACCCAACTTGCTCCTAACCTGCTGACCTGGTGATTAAATAACCCACGTCTTAAAGGAGCAGTCCGTAAAATATAATCCAATGGTTTAGGTTCTAGATTGTGACCTATGTTTGGACGCCGTCTTGTCCAAGTGTGGAATGCGTCTTCACCGGCCATAAAGGTATGTCCCCATAAAGCCCCCAACCCAAGCAATGCACCTATGAAAGTTATCTATGAAAAACAGTGTTTTTCATGAAAAAGAAATCTCCCCCTAGGGAGTTCAATTTGAGTTTTTAGAGATGCCTCCAACGTTGGACTGAATTAGACCAACAGTTGAGAAATTATGGGAAGAAAACATTTGGAGATTCTCACTTCAGCCTCAGGACTGCCTGACCGTCTGACGGTGTCAGTCCTTTGTCGTTCGGTTGCCATGGTGACACAACGCGTTAATAACAATAAAAATAATAAGTAAGAAGTAGTCATTAAGTAGAAAACAAAGTTAGTGGCTAATAAGAAAGCACGAATAAGAAACGGTTCACGGCTGTCAGAGCGGTGCTAGCTATAAAGTTAACACTATATACGGTCAAACGTAGCTCGCTTACCCACAATTCTCTCTGCTAAATAGACCAGCAATACTGTCCACGCTGTTCTATACACCTACGAGTCCAGATACGTCGGCAAAAAGATAAGAAGTTTCGGCACACAGGATGGCAAAACATAATCAAGACAGCTTGTTTCTGTCTTGTTAGCATGTTGCTAACAACAGCCTAGGAGCTTGCTAACAAAGCTTTATTGACAGTTGACAACAGTGACAACAGGCCGCAGGAGCCGGACAGTCTGAGCACGCCAATCTAGATGTCTGACTTAAGTGTTGGAAAAATACGACCGACGTTTCCTCAAATCAATCCAGTTCTTCCTCACACTAAAGTCTATGTGGTTATGAAATTTGAGAACGATCCATTAAATAGTTTTTGTGTTACTGTTAACACGACCTGCATCTGCGATGACCATAATATCGATTTTCTTTAACGTAGATATAATTAAAGTAAATGTTATAAAAGTGTATCAATAAAAGTTCATTCTCCAACATATAACTTATTAATAACTATTATTTTATTAATCTTATAACTTCCTAATAACCATTATTTTATTAATCATATAACTTAATAATAACTATTTTTGTATTAATATTATAACTTACTTAAAACTTTTTTTTATTTATCATATAACTTACTTATAACCATTATTTTATTAATCATTTTACTTACTAATAATATTATTGTATGGCTATTATAACTTACTTATAACCAATATTTTATTACTAATATAACTTATTAATAACTATTATTTTATTAATATTATAACTTGCTAATACTATTACTTTATTTCTAATATAACTTGCTGATAAATATTATTTTATTAATCATATCACTTACTTATTACTATTATTCTATTAGCATTATAACTTATTATTTTATTACTGATATAACTTATTAACACCTATTATTACTATTATTCTCGAAAAAAAAGAAAATCATACCAACTAGTTTATTCAATTATAATTTAATGTTTATAGTAACTTCTGATTAAATATGCATTTATTGATTTTTTTATTGAAGCTATTTAATAAATAGTATTATAGATTTAAAAAAAATTGTCTGTGTTCTATAATATTTGGTCTTATTATCATTTTATATTTACATATACATATGTTTCGATTTCTCATGATAATATCAAAGAAAGATATACTTTTTTAGAAATATGTGTCAAAGCAGATTTCCCAACACTTCTTCTTCTGTATTTTCACAGACGATGACATCACCGCTGGGAAACAAACACGGAAATCTTGTATTCCCCTTATCGTGTCGATCTCAGCACGCGATGGTATTTTCAGAAGAATGAGATTTATATTCTAATCGTCTATAGTGTATAGATCGATCGATCGAGATAGATATAGATCGAGATAGATAGATAGATAGATAGATAGATAGATAGATGGATAGATGGATAGATAGATAAAGCCTACATACAGAATATATATTTACAATAGTTCATACGTGATTTTTTCATTTTACAGGACAAAACTTTAAATTAAAGTGACATTGCTATAATGCTATTGTAAATAGCTAATTCAATCCATAATGCTAATTTGTTTTCTTTTTTGTTGCAGTAAAATTTTTAACAGTGTACTTTTTAGCAATGAACTGCTGAACAAGTTCATCCCGGTTCTGATAGAAAAGGTGTCGGAACACATCAGGTAGAAGGGAGGGGCCACATTAGGCATGTGGTTATAATGTTTTGGCTGATCTGTATCAACGAAGGTGGCCTTAAAAGAGTCCGGAATGAAATATATTACAAATGATGCGAATATATATAAATATATGTGTAAATATGTAACGTATATATATATATATATATATATATATATATATATATATGTATATATACACACATATTTAAATATATATACATATATATATATTTGGTGTATATAAAAAAATAAATACAGTTAATTACATTTCTTGTTAAAACTTAGAACAAAATTTAAAAAAAACACTTGCAGTGATGTCATACTTCAAAAATAACTTTGTTTCATCAGTTACTAAAATTTGTGGGTTTTAAGATTCAAAAAAAACTTTATTAATCCCCCGGAGTGGAATTTCACCGCTTCAACTTTCCCTATTTTCACATAGAATTTTTTTTTCTCGTATAAACAATATTAGTAATCATAATAACGGTAATAATTCAAATAACACCAAAATTTCATTAAGATAATAATTTCAAATAACATAATAATAATAATGATAAAAAAAAAATCTATTGCGACTGACTTGTCAGTGGTTATAATGTTATGGCTGAGCGATGTATATATTTCTATTTCTATTTTTTGTGTTTGTTTGTGTTTTTTCTGTGTTCAAGAACAAACAGGAGCTCAAATCCTTGGACCATATGGACCACCACACAGAGAAACGCAGGCCAAGTATCAGGACCGTTTCCATTTTCGGGCCTGTCCGGTTTCAGGAAGGAAGTTTGACACACGGTTGACTTCACAAAATTTCTGTGTAATGTTTTTTTTTCTTTGCATAATCTCTGTGACAAATCCGGCATTCACACGCGGGTCACAATCGAACAGAATCAAACAGTAAAGTTGAGATTCTGGATTCTTGCGTTGAACTCTGACCTCTGTGTCCAGCAGAATCTGCTTGTGGAAGGTTTGGAAGTTTTCCAGCAGAGGAATCCCCCCCCCCTCCACCCATGTGACTGACCACAAACTGGACTCTTCGTCGACACGGTGTTTACAGTCATCTGAAACCCTCAGGGTCGTCTCAGTATCAGGTCCGAACCAAAGTCAGAACCAAGGTCAGAATCAAGGTCGGAATCTTTTTGACAGGAGAAGGACCGGCAGAGACGGACAGTCCAGTACTAGAGACAGAATAAAAACTCTTTTATTTCAATGATTGGATTGTTTTTTGGGGGGGGGATTTTTATTATTGGTTGTTTTGGGGGTTTTTTTTGTGTGTAAAAACTTTATTGTAGTTATTGTTCTGTTTTTTTTTCTGATTTCTTAAACTTTACATGATTATTTTTCCATTTTCTATTATCATTATCATAATAGAAAGAAAAAAAAGAGAAAATAATGACGTTAAATAGAGGAAACACGTCATAATTTTACTTAAATATACTTAAAATACGTAAAATTAATACTAGCAATTATCATCAAAATCAAAAACTTTATTTATATCGCTTCTTCTTCTTCTTTTTTTTTAAACACAAAGCTACAAAGTGCATTACAGGAATTTAAAATTAAAAAAAAAGAAAAGGAAAATAAGATGAATAACAGTGAGGGAATATATAAGGCAATGCAAAAAAATTAAAATAAATTAATAACACAAATAATAAAAAAATAATAACACAGAAAAAGTGACAGTGAATAAAACAGGAAATACATAAAAAGGCTTAAAAAAATGACAATGAATAAAAATTAATTACCTAAAACACCAAGAAAACAGACAATGACATTAATACATTTATTATTTATTTAATTACTGCACAATGAGTACTCTGATGTTTTACTCGCTGATCATACGTAAGACCACGAGGAGCCATGGTGACGTCACAAACCCTTCAAATGCTACGGAAAGTTCCGAAAACACTGAATCCTTCACTTTTAACTCTTTACCTCCTCATTTTTCAGATTGGATTTATATTTTTGTTTGTTAATATTCATTTTCACTCCATTTTTCTTTGGGTTTTTTTTTAACAACTTTATGTTCCAGCGACATAATTAGCATATTAATAAAAAAATAATAATAATAAAAAAATTTAATTTCAGAAATCCAAAGATGAAAGGTGAAATTCCAGTGCAATTTGATTTAATCTCAGTTTCACCAATTTGAGCATGAAATAATAAAAGGTTTTATTTTTCACATGTTCTTATTCTAAGCAGGAATGGATCTGGGTTATTATGGGTTATACACGGTTTTTAAAGCGGGAGTATTATGAATTCTTCTCCTCGCGTAAATAACCCGGAGGTTGCTCATAACCTCATAAAAAAAAAAAAGAAAAAGAAAAGAATGATGATAAAGACTTCATGAGGGACTTCTAATAAGAAAACTGATGACTCAGCTCTTCATCAGCCCTGCCTGACCTCCAGGGACCACAGCTCGGACCACAAACTTAAAAAAGTATGCAAATGATCTTATGTTATTTTCCCACTTGAGCAATATAAGTTGCGTCGACTGGAGCTCAGGGAGTGGCCTGATCTTCATGGGCGTCTTTTAAAAAAACTAAAAAAACACACAACCTGGACTAGAAACGTATAAATGGCTCGCGCTGCGCTGCGGAGAGGACATCTGAAGTTCTGAAGGAGAGAGAGACACTTCTAAAGAAAGAAAAGAAAAATGTACTCACGGACAAACAGCATGACAATGACGCTCCAGCGGGAGAGCTTCGCCTCCTCCAGGATGGCGACCCGCAGCACGCAGCCGGAGGTCTTCACCTTCGAGCTCGTTCCGGCTCAGATCACCGCCGTGC
The DNA here is from genome assembly GCA_009660295.1 of Lophius piscatorius. Lineage (NCBI taxonomy): Eukaryota > Metazoa > Chordata > Actinopteri > Lophiiformes > Lophiidae > Lophius > Lophius piscatorius. Next base: position 16,375 of record VRLP01007405.1, on the reverse strand, counting down.
GCTCCTACGTGCCAATCCGGCCCAAGAAGCGCTGCACCCGGGTGATGTATCCAGCTAAGGTCCACATGCACCTTCCGAAGCCGGAGAAGAGCCGGGCCAAGCGCTGGCTGGTCATCCTCTGCCTGGTGGTGCTGTGGCAGATCTACACCGAGGACCCCTGCGCTGACGCGCCGGTACCGGTGCCGAGCGCAGACAGCCCGGTCGGCGACTCCCGGGCGTTCCCCTTGCAGTCTGTGGAGGAGGAGCAGGCGGTGCAGCTCTCAGACGCAATGCTCGGTTCCGAACTCCAGTCTGGATCAGAGACCAGCAGCGAGGGCGAGCAGATCATCCCCAACACCACATGCGCCTCGGCCGGAGAGGAAAGCGGGACCAGCCGGTCCTTGAATCAGAGCGCCGGGAGGAGCTACGTGGTGGCCCTGCTGGTCTACCACAGACTGGGCAATGACAACTAAGACTCCCCGGTACTGGTTCGACTTCATGCATGGGTGTCAAAGATCGAACACCAGCCGAGCCTGACACGATCCAGAGAGGAGCGTCTGGAGCTTCCGGAGAAAAGGGGCGCTCTCCGCGCAGCGTAGCCGGGAGGAGGCTCCTGTGCGTCGGCCTCTACTCAGCGGTAGTCCCCGCCCCCCGTCCTGGAAGTGAAGGAAGAAAAAGAAAAAGAAAGAATGAACACTTAGGAAAAAACTTGAAACTTGACAAACTTGAACTTTCATCTTCTGTGACATACGTTATAATCACAGAGACTCAAACTGCACTGACCGGCCCGATGAATGAATTATTTCTTATTCTGTTATTTGCCGTTATAATTCATTAAAGGCCTTTGAACTGTTACAGGCCAGCAGGAACTGACATGTTCCATCCTGTAAAACGTCTTATTCTGTTATTTATATGATTATTTGCTATTTATTGAGTATTAATTTAAATAAAAAAAATGTCTAAAATACGTTTTTGTCTCCCGCCTTTTCACTGAAGTTTGAACAAATGTTTGAATGTTTTACAACTGTTTTAATTTATCACACAAAAATATTCTATTCACTCTAAAACAAGTTATTTCTATCAGACAAAAGTTATTAAACATCATATAATGTGTTCTGTAATGATTTATTAATGTATATAATCTAAAATCATATATTAGATTATTCATCAGAATAACAGATTCCTTTATTTATATCATCATAACTAATAATTTAATATGATTAACTGATGATCCTGTTCTTTAAATCATCAAATGTTACATTATGACTGTAAAAACTGTCAAACAGCAAAAATAAAACAGCATAAAATCACTAGAAAGAAGAAAAAATAAGTAGTATACGACCAAATCAGAAACAGAACATAAGGAATAAAAAATCAATTCCTAAATTAAACTTTTATGTTTAAAAGTTATACGCTAAAATACTTATTATGCATGTATTCTACGTTAATCCGTCTAATAATGGATTGTTCTGATACGTGTATAAAACCCTTCAAGAACATACTCTCTGCAAAAAGATGATGTCATTCATGATATATTTGATCAAATTATGTAGATTTCACAGAAAAACATATAAAAAACTATATTTTTTTAGAATGATGTTCTGGTAAAAAGTAGCTGTCGTTATTTTACGGTAAATTTCAGTGGGGGGCTCAGAGATCTACAACCTGCAATACGTATAACTTTATTGTTGCTCATGTTTTTATATAGTTATTATATTTTTTATTGATGCTTTTATCTGATTTTACTTTGTAGCACTTTGAGATTTGATCCAAATGTAAAGTGCATTATAAATTAAATATATTATTATTATTATTATATACATATTTATTTATTTTTTACCATATATAATATATATTTTAATATTTTGTATATTTAAAATTTGAGTTTTTCTAAATATATATTGATTATACATATATATATATATATATATATATATATATATATATATATTTGTTCTTTAGTATATATATATATAGTATATATTTTAATATTTTTTATTTTTAAATTTGAGTTTTTTTAATTATATATTTATCATATATATATATATATATTTTTTTTAGTATATATAGTATATATTTGAATAATTTTTATATTTTAAATAAATTTTTTTTTCAATATTATATATTTATTATGTATACATGTATTTATTTTTTTGATATATATAATATATTTTAATATTTTTTATATTTTAAATTTGAGTTTTTTTAAATATTATGTATTTATTATACATATATATATATATATATATACCCTAAATATATCTTAAAATAACAAATTGTTTGGTCAAACATGTTTTAAAACAGATATGAAAAAGTTTTAAAATTTAATAAAAAAAGATTGAAAAAAAAATGTATCAAACAATTTTTGGGAAAGCAGGGTTTAATTATTTTACATTTTTAAACATTATATTAAATATTGAAAGACTTTTTTCGGTTGTATCAGATTCATAATTCTGTGTAGTTTAATCGTCACATGTTTTAAAATGACAATACAAAAACAGGAACCGGACTTTGTAAGTAGTCAGAGTGAAAAGCTCCTCCTCAGGGGCCCCTTTGACCCGGGGGTCCCCCAGGGCTCTATCCTCGGACCCTCTTCACTCTTTAGCGTATCAATTCTGCCACTGGGTCAAATTATAATCTGTTTGGGTCAAAAGGATCTTATTTTTGAGAGGAAACCATGAAGTCAAGCGAACGGCTGAGCAGGAAATTAAAGGGTCAGGAAAAACGTTTATGAAAATGTCAACAGCCAAACGTGGAGATAAACTTACAGTGAACAATAATTCACTGATTCATATTATAATCAGGTTCATCCACAGAACAGGAGAATGAATGAATGAATGAATGAATGAATGAATAATTAAATTAATGAATGAATAATTAAATTAATGAATTGATGAATGAATAATTAAAAAAATGAATTGATGAAGGAAGGAAGGAAGGAATGAATGAATGAATGAAAATTGACTCCAAATGTGCTGGACAAAAAAGTTGGTCAGGACATCAAAGGGTAAAGAGATACTTAAGATTAACCCTTTGGTGTCTTCCATGCGTCATCATGTGAGATGAACAACATCTCTGAACTCTTCACCTGCGGGGTGATGCGTTCAGAAACGCAGTTTCTGGCGGATCTTACTTAAACACTCCGAATGTCTAAGCGGGAATAAATCCCTGCAGCCCGGATCGTCATGACGATGGCGGCGGTTCCTGGAAAGGATTCCCGACCCTGCAGATGTTGAACCCGCAAAAGTCTGCAGGGAGGAAAAACACTGCATGCATTCTTTCATTTTCCTTTTCCTGTTCCTTTTCCCGACGGCCCCTGAACGCCCAGTGTGTCGGCGCTGCACCGCCGCAGCTCCCTTCACAGGCGACGAACGGAGGTCAGGCTCTGCAGACGTGGTTGTATTTGATTTGTCTTTCTGAACGATTATTGAGAAGTTACTCACTCCGGTTTGCAGAATGAGTAACTCCGGTTTGCAGAATGAGTAACTCTGGTTTGCAGAATGAGTAACGCTAGCTCCTGGACGGTTACATCATAGACAGAGGCGCTCTGTTGTGAAAGCTGGTGTCATGAAAGCCCCTCCTGGAGAAGAATTTGTTTTTATTGCTGTTATGTTTTTACATGTTGCCATGCGCTTCTACAGGTGATAAGACAGTTACGACAGGTATGGAGATAGGGGTCCCCAGGAACTACTGGTTCGTCAGTTTTCCTCGTATAAGAGTGATTCAGTCGGTGTTGAGGATCTGGACTATGCAGCCATAACATTATAACCCCCTGGCAGGTGAAGTCACTGGTTCATCCTGTCAGTAGGATCAACTATGTGTGGTTGGTGCATCCACAGCATCTCCAGAACTGCAGGTCTTGTTGGGTGCTGCTGGTCTCCAGTGGTTGGTACCAACCGAAGGGGTCTCAAGATGAAAAAGTGGAGAACGGGTGACAGATACAATATTTAATTTACTTGTGGTTATAATGTTATGGCTGATCCGTGTCAAAACTGTTTGTACAATTGAATGAAAATGTAACAATTTATTGGGTGTGTATGACACAACCCATGTGGGCTTCGAAGATACCATGAACCGGTCCAGAATAAAAACATATACTATAAAATAGTCAATGGATATAAGAAAATAGAAAAAAACAAAAAATGCCTCATTAAAAAAAAAAGAAAAAGTTCCCATTCAAACCTTCAAAACTTTATTGTCAATGCAACGTTCAGACGACACTGATAAAATACATTTTCTTTCCTGGACAAATGATCCTTTTAAAAAAAAAAAAAACACATTTTAATAAGAGTTGGTGGTTAGAATATATAAATCTAAAATACTTGGGATGATAATCTGAAACTACCTTCATCACAATCCTAAAAAGCCGCGACTTCTTGATGACGATTTGAATTGATTCTAAAAAAGATATCCGCGCTTTTCTGAGAAACATACATCGTACAGGGATTTCCCAACGTGTGGATTCTTCCTCACTCTGAGCTGTGATGTCATTCTACCTGGTGAGGTAATGGTAGAATACAGAAGAGGAAGACTTCTTAGAAATGTGTATGTGTGTGTGTATGTTATATATCGGATCTGTATTATAAATATGTCATTTATTTTATTCAATGATTTTTAAATGTGTTTTACGTTTGTATTTTTTTAATACCACAGAGGGGGAGGAGCTAATCGCAAATGTTGAGAAAGACTTCTTCGATAAGTATGATTTTTCTTTTTTGGCCCATTAAAGCCCGTGAAGACTCACTAAACAGAATTAGGTAATCTGATACAACCAAAATAAGTATTTCTAAAAAAGTTCCGGCTATTTTTCCCTAAAAAAACAAATTTTTTATAATGAAATTATTTTAAAATCAAATTTTTATTACTGTTTAAAAACTGTTAAAGATAATTTCCACCCTAACATGCACGGAACTCAAAACAACAATAAACAAGGTGTTTTAATACCTGCTGAAAACTCTTAAACTGACAGTTTAAGGGTGGGGGAGGGGGGGCCCACCATGAGCAAATCCCGCTTAGGGCACCAATTTGGCTAGGCACGGCCCTGCTGACAAATAAAGCGTTATTCCAAATCACTCAAAGATTCTTCAGAATGGATCGTACGCACTAAAAATAGCGTTCAACATTTATAAATAAAAAAAAAAGTTGCGTGGTGATGGTTTTTCTTAATGTCTTGAGTTCCGGCTTTCGCATGATGTCATAGCGTCTACCATACGCTTCTAAAACAACAAGACACGGTTCACAGGTTCACGGTTCCAACTGCAGTGACACTAAATCATGGGCGGACAGCATAAATGATGCCATCAAACACAAGCGGATTTTGTTGTTCAACCAGTTGAATCATTATATTAATAGAAAGACGTTTCGTCTCCTGGCTGAAAACGCTCAAGGAAATTTCAGAATACGAGGAAACAAAGTGCATCATATGTTGGCGGTGAAATGAAACCCATTAGGTTCACAATGGATTCAGATCTCCCACTGTAACAACGTAGTTCTGCATTCCGATGATTCCATACGGCTGTTACGTACTCCTGTGGGGTTTTGCTCGGACCCAAATGCAGACGCATATGACGTAAAGCTGGTGCACAATATATTTATTTTCACTACAAGACACGAGGAAAAACAGGAACTGAAACACTGCAGGTTACTCACAACACACTGGGGGGGGGGGTTGGAACGCGTGACGACACTATGACATCATGCAACGAACTGGCCCAGAAGGGACGGTAAGGACAGGCTTCATACACAGACATAACGAGACAATGAGACACAGCTGGAGGGGAAACACAGGTGAGCATGATGAAGGTCATTTCCTTTATTCTGCTCCCATGAGTGATTCAATCAAAGGGCATCTGGTTAATTGAGATCTCATCATCTGATTTCACTGCATCGCCCCTGGAATGTTGCCAAAGTAAAAGGCGGCTGCCATCCCATAAAAATCAAAAACTTAATCAGGCACTCTTAATCGCCACTCTTCCTCTTCTTGCTGGGTTTTCTTCTGGATTATTTTTTGTGTGTATCTAGTCCCACAGCTTTTACAGCACATATGCAAATCACACCTCAAAACGTGCAGCTGGTTTGGAAGTACTTTACTGTCCGATTTCGTAACAATTCACGAAAAACAGTTTTTAAAAAAAACTGCAAAAAAAAGAAAAGGTGCAGAAAATCTCATGAGAATCAATATCGCTCGACTCAATTTGATCTGTAACCGTGGCAACTCTCAATGCCATAAATGCCAAAGTTACCTATCAAAATGACATCAAAGACATCCAGACACGTGTCAAAGACATCAAAGCCATGCAGTTAGATGTCACAGAGACATCAAAGACATGTGAATCATATCAAATCCATTAAGTTGCTTGTCACAAAAACATCAAAGACAACCAGTTATGTATTGAAAGACATCAAAGACATCCAGTCATATATCAAAAGACATCAAAGACATCCAGTCATATATCAAAAGACATCAAAGACATCCAGTCATATATCGAAAGACATCAAAGACATCCAGTCATATATCGAAAGGCATCAGAGACATCCAGTCATATATCAAAAGACATCAAAGACATCCAGTCATATATCAAGAGACATCAAAGACATCCAGTCATATATCAAAAGACATCAAAGACATCCAGTCATATATCGAAAGGCATCAAATACATCCAGTCATATATCGAAAGGCATCAGAGACATCCAAGTCATATATCAAAAGACATCAAAGACATCCAGTCATATATCCAAAGACATCAAAGACATCAGTCATATATCGAAATACATCAAAGTCATGCTGTTAGATGTCACCAAGACATATAAGACATCAAGTCACATGTGAATCATATCAAAGCCATCAAGTTATTGGTCACAAAAACATCAAAGACATCCATTCATATATCGAAGGACATCAAAGCCATTATGTTTCATTTAATTATGTCATACATTTAATTTATAATGTACTTTACATTTGGATCAAATCTCAAAGTGCTTCAAGTTCAAAGCAGATAAAAGCATCAATAAAAATATAATAATAATTATATAAAAATAGGAACAAAAAGCAGCAATATTAATTAAAAGTTATAGCAAACACTTGACAAACTTCAACTTAGTCAGATATGTTCCTCTAGTCTCTTCCCTAAATCAAAGAAGGGAGAGAATATTAACTCAGTTTAACTCCCAGTGTCTTTTAGAGAAGATGTTAAGATTCCTTTACTGGTTTTTGAAGCTCTTCATGATTTAGGACCGACCCACATTTAAAAATCCTTTACGAGCTCTTAGATCTTCTAATACTAAGTTTTTAAACGGACTAAATCACACACAAAACAAAAAAATGCAGCGCTTCCTTTTCTGGAACGGCCCACCAGCGTCTAAGGAAGTGGGCAGGCTCGACTGAAACCTGTCCTTTTAATTGCCTCGTCTTTAAACGTTGCATCTCTTTCAGTAAAGCTTCATGGAGTTACAACCTTTGCAAAAACCGTTTTACTACTATGGTGTGAAAAAGCTCATGCCGGTTTTATAATATGTATTTAAGGCGTAGATTTCGTCATGGCGCTGAAATGCACCTTCCTTATGTAAACACCAAGCGGTTGTGTGTTATCAGCAATGTAAACCAGCTCCAGGTTCTACTTCATGATATTTGGAGAATGGAGGCGTCCCGTCTGAACAGGTCTGACCAGACTTTCACCTCCTGGTTTCATCGAGTCTCAACAAGAAAGAATTCACCGTAAATCTCTTTTCTCTCACTCAGCTTCTGTTTCACAACGTCGACAGGAAAGGTATGTCTACGAAAAAGGCCCCGATCCTCTGAGTTGCTCAAGAAATCCCGCAGGTTGAACTGATCAATTTGAACGGGAAGTTCTGTCCGAAAAACTGTTTTTTTTTTATTCAAAAAGCCCCAAAAAACGCCCCCTAGTGAGGAAAATATGAACCACTAGAGTAATATATCTGTTTATAAATATCTGTATATATATATTTATATACATACATACATATTCTCAAATTTCATGACAACATAGACCTTAGTGCGAGGAAGAGCTGGATTGATTTTTTGGAAAAGGGAGGGTTACATTTTCCACCACTAGGGGGATCTTTTTTGCCAAACGTTATCAGGCCATAATTTCTCAACCGTTTATCCGATTCAGCTCAAATTTGTTGCAAAAGATTCGTCTTAACCCGTGAAAAGTTGGGGATATGATGGAAGGTCATCGCCGCCACCGCCGCCGCCACCGCCGCAGATCCTTCATGATAACGCTATGACTTAAAAACAATTTTATGAGTCACTTAGTGCGAGGATGAACTGGATTGATTTTTGAGAAAGATCGGTTGAACATACTTCTGACACTAGGGGGCGCTAGATCCTCAATGGTTATCGAGCCATCATCTCTCAACCACTGGTGAATATGAATCGATTAAAGGAGATCGAGTCCGAAGTCTGACTTGTATTAAAGATCTCCAGAACGATCAGGAACATTTTGCTGTTCTTCAAATGGAATGAATAAATCCTCAACCTTATTCCCAATCAGGAGGTTGTTAGTTCGAGAGGTAGGTAGGTTTGTCTCTTGTCTTATCTCAAATAACCATTTTAGAGTAGTGAAAGCGTGATGATGATGATGATGATGATGAAGAAGCCATTAAAGGTGCCGATCTGTGTGTAGCAGGTAAAGATAAGTGAACAGCCACCACCACTACAATAATAATAATAATAATATTATTTGTTGTAATAATGTTCTGTGTTTGAAGCGTTTAGCCCGTTTGGTGGTTGAAGAACAAATTTAATTATCTGATCAACAAATGAAAACCACAAAAACAAACCTTAGCAACCAGCATTACGTAAGGGATTACACACGATGGATTGTTCTCTCTCTCCCTCCCTCCCTCTCTCTCTCTCTCCCCCTCTCTCTCTCTCTCTCTTTTTAATTATATCAGCTTATGTTGGATCTGTTTCAGGGTTTTCTTTTTTTGCTCTGAGGTTACTGGTGAAGATGTTGAAGGAGGTGAAGCGCGTCGTAAGATAACTTTCAAACATCTGTACCGCCGCTGCTTCCTCGTATCTGAAGACACAACTTGGCGGTTTGCGCTCAACCAACAAACTAAAAACTAAAATGAATTTACTGAGCGATTAAAAACTCATTTTGTGAAGTTTGGAACTAATTCCCGGAAAAAGGGGCCTCCAGCTTTACTTGTGCCCCCCGACCCCCAACATTTTGGTTGAAGCCCCTGGCTCAGGTGACATCAGCTTCTGTTGGAACAAGACAAAATTATCCCAGCGTAGTTTGGGACTCATCCAGTATTCAGCCAAATACATGGGAGAACCAATGTTCTCCGGGCCCACCACAGCACCACGGGGGTTCAGGTCCAGACTCTGACTAGGAGACCCTCAGAGGCGGGTTCCTTGTCTCCCTGTATGACCTCACAGACCTGATATTCTCCTTCAGCAGAATTCATGTTTACCTCGATGATGGCGATCCGTTCTGGTCCAGAAGCAGCGGATCATCTCCACAGCATACTGCTGGCACCTCCATGTTTGGTTTTCCACCAGATGGAACGGGACCCCTGTCTTTAAACAGTTCAACTTTCCACTCATCGGTCCAGAGACGACTTCCCAGAAGCTCTGAGGGGTCATCAAGGTGGGTTGTGGGTAAATTCAGACCAGCCTTAACGTTCTTCTGGGTCAGCGGAGGGTTTCTCATCACCACATTCCCATGATGCCGTTGTAGCCCGGTGTTTTTGGAATAGTGGAGCCATGACCTCTGACCTTTACTGAGGTGAGAGAGACCTGAAGATCCTTGGTTGTTTTCTTAGGACCTTCCTGAATGAGGCTTCACTCTGCTCTTGGAGCAGTTCTGGAAGGTGGTCCAGTTCTGTGAAGGATCTCTCTTGTTCTCCATTCGTAGATGATGTGACCCACTGTGGATCTGTAGAGTCCCAGAACCTTAGGAACAGCTTTGGGACCCTTCTCAGACTGATGGGTTTCAGGGACCAACTTCCTCATCTCTTCTGGAATCTAGATTTTGGCACAAGGTGCTACTGGTGAGACCTCTGAGCCAACTTCCTGCTGCTGAAGATGGTCTGCTGAGGTGATGATGAGGTGGAACAGGACCTGCAGTAATCGGATCTGATTGGTTCTAGTCCAGCCGGAACCAGCTCTATCAGTTTTATCATTTAAAACTTGTATTTTTGAGTTCACTCAGGTGGTTCTGGGTTCAACTTTGTCCAAAGGATCTAACACGGATTAGTGGATCAAATACTTTTTCACTTCACAGGAACTGAGATCTTCCCCTGCAGCGGTCTTTCACACGTATTACCCATAATCCGAGGGGATTATGGGTAATACGTGTGAACCTCCAGTGTTGTTTTCAGCCGGGAGGTTCGTCATGTGACCTGTTGTTGTTTTCGCCAGTGTCATTCCAGAGTCTGACTAACAGGCGTTATCTGCAAGAGGGTCAACCACAGGATGATAACACCCTGGTGCTAACACTGGTGCTAACACCGGTGCTAACACCGGTGCTAACACCGGTGCTGACAGCGCCCCTTCACACGAGCATCTATTTACAAAACTCTCTGTAAACGATGATCGTAGACGTCGGCCGTACGTGTTTGAATAGAAGCTGTGAATGTTCGTGCGTGAGCGAACGGGTGACCTCATTCATTAGTCGGAAGTTGTGGCCATCAGCCGCCCACGCGTGAATTAAATGCACTCGCACACACGACAACACACCCACACACTACAAGTGAGCTCTTCGCACGAAACGGAGGTCCTCCGAAAACACACACTCGGCGTTATTTACTCTCTGAGGCAAACACACACACACACGCATCACTCTGCAGCAGCTCAACGCGGTCAGTCAGAGCTGCAATAGTAGGTTATGTCCCCTAAAAAGACCCCAATCCCCTCTGTTTTACAGGGAATCCCCCTGATTGAACTTGTGAAGTTATGTCCACAGTACTTTCTGTGAAAAAAAAAAGAAGTAAAAAAAAGTGAGTATAATAATGAACTATTAGAGAATAATATGATTCGTAGAAGATAAATCTCATCGGGTCGATTCATGTGCATCAAGTCTGGAGTAAATCAGACGTTATGTACGAAAAACTGTGTTTTTCTGTGAGAAAAAACTCCCCCTAGTGAGTGAAATGTGAAATGTTAGAGTTAAACGTTAGGTGGTTTTAATGTTTTAAACCAAAGAAAGTTCATCATGGAATTTAAGTTTAATCTATAAGCCTAAAAAAAGAGTCCAGCAGGCTCTTCTTCTATTCATTTGACCTCTGCATCATTTCAACATTTATCGGTGCAACAAACAAAAACGTTTATTTCTCTGCTTGACGACTGGAATGTCTTATTATTTTGTGACATTCTACTTTGCTGACTCAGCAAAATCCCTTTCTGAAGGCAAAATAAGAAGTTAAAGAATGATCCCTTCAGATGGAGGGAGGGAAAAGAAACTCAAGAAAGAGGTAAAAGCTGCAGAAGACAAAAAGACGAGAGGTTTTCTCACACCTCCTCCTCCTCCTCCTCCTTAACTGCATAGCAGCGCAGTGAGTCATCATCGCTGGCATGTTGCATCAGGTTCAAACTAGAGCGGAGAGAAAGGGAGGGACTCCAAGGGGAGGCCGATTTGTCGGGAGATTCCACGACTGCATCGGATTTGAGAAAAAACAAACAAAAAGGAGGATTTCTCACGACACAGGAGCCTTCAGTGAAATCTGTTTTATTGCCTCCTAAACAAAGAAAAAGTTCCTTTGTGAGTCAGACAATAATGTGATAAATCAGACGTTTAGACGGATTCATTGTCTGAATAACACGTGTGAATGTTTTCTCGCAGAGGAGAATAAACTACGGAAAAGTTGTTTCTTTGCAAAAATGCATCCCTTTGGGAAAATTGTGAATTTTAGATCCTAACCCTTTAATTTTCCTCACCAATAAGGGAAAAAGGATTTCTTTGGGGCCGTTTATAATTTAGTTTCCTCAACACTCTAAAATCAAGAATGTTTTTAAACAGTAAAAAAAATATTTGACTTATCAAATCATGATATGATTTAAGTGACGTGTGGTGTGCCTCAAGGCTCCGTCCTTGGACCCTTACTCTTTTACGTAAACATGCTGCCAGTGGGTCGGATTTTAAACAGGTTCAGTCATTTTCTCAAAATGAGCTCAACCAAACACTTGAGCAGAACATCAAAGGGTTATTAAGGACATCTTGTTTTACTTTTCCTGATAACTTTGGGAAAATACAAAAATCTTAGAGATCAAGAATCATCAGATCTCCGGATCTCCACCTTCTCACGGTTCCTCTAAAGTTTCCACTCGCCGTTAATGATGTGACATAACTGTGATTGGTTACTGAGGTCACATGACCCCCCAGTCAGGTAACTGTTCTTTGTGTTCTGAGGAGGAAAAAGTTAGCGTGCTAGCTCGCGCTAACGAGCTGGCTGCCGGCCCAGCTGGCCGCTATTCAAACTACTTTTGGAAGCAGGCCAAGTTCCTCGTTCCTGCAGAGTTCTGCTGCAGGAGGCCGAGCCGACGGTCCTCAGAACCTCTCAGCTGAAGTAAAAGAAGGAGAGTAGGGAGAGAGGGGGAAGAGAGAGAGAAGAGAATGTGTTTCATGAAGTAGCTGACAGGTACGTACCGCATTTATTCATCATGCTAATGTATTAAAACCTACAAAAAATGATGATTTTCTGTCGCTATTTGATTATAATATAAATGAAATTCCTCATTTTTACCAGGAGAATAAGTGTGTTACGTTCTGCGGACTTAAATGCCAGTGGTTCAAATCAGTGTGTGACTGTGTGTGAAAGACTAAACAGGAAGTGACCCTGAGAGGAAGCTGTAATCAGGTACTGCAGGTTTGCTGACTCTAGCCCCACAGGAGGAACAACAGCATTTTACATTTGTTCAGTTATCTGAACTAATGTCGGCTGTTTGGGTTTGGACTCCTGTCAATCAGGATTAAACGGAAGCTGCTTGAGCGCCTCTGTGCAAAGTACCGACTTGAAGAAGACTGTGAACTTTTTCTTCTATGTGATTCCAAAAAAACCCCTCTGAGTGTCACTCAGATACTCTTCAGCTGCTCGTCTCCTGCGCCTTCCACTTCAGCGTCTCTGCTCAGCCCACGGAGATCCCAGCTCCACCCCAGAAAAGAAAAATCCACGGAATTAAAGGAACATAGGCGGCAATGGCCGCATTATGACGAGCGAATAAAAGCACGAGACAAAATACTTGACTTAAATAAGAGGACGTGTTTTAAGATGAGTGAGAACAAGAAATAAAAGGTAAAGTATTAATAAAGTTATTAAAACCTTTCATTTGAGTGAATTGATGCGTTATCTTTCAACGATGCATCGTAAAATAAAAGCAGCTGTTATTAAGTTTGAGTGGGTGAGTTTTTTTATTATTGACTTTGGCGCCGGTCCAGTCCGGACCAGCGCCAACATTTCAGTCGAGGCTTTTCCCCGCAGCTGGTCACGTGATCGGGATTCTGCTCGTCTCGTTATCTGAGGCCTTTGGAACAAACGGAGAAGCATTAGAGACGAAAACGTGATAAGTTATATTTGAGTAAAACGTGACTTGTGTCGCGGGTAAAAACTGTTTTCTCAAATGTCGGCGCTGTTCTGGGGAAAAACGACCTGCGACCCGACGACCTTAGTTTGGATGACGGATGGTTCTGGTTCTAGAAATTAAAGTGGAAGAAAGAAAAAATAATCCAGTTGATTTAAAGTGACATTAATATGTATGTATGTGTATATATATATATATATGTATAAATGTGTATGTATATCTGTCTATATCTGTCTATATCTCTCTCCCTCTCTCTCTCCCTCTCTCTGTCTGTCTGTCTGTCTCTTTCTGTTTGTCTATCTCTCTCTCTCTCTCCTTCCCTCCCTCCCTCTCTCTCTCTCTCCCTCCCTCTCTCTCTCCCTCCCTCTCTCTCTCTCTCTGCCTCTCCATCCATCCATCCATCATTTTTAAATACATTTAATGAATCAATAAAACGTCTTGATGGAGTCATTCCATTAATTCAGATAAATTGATTACATTCATTTTAAGGCTGAATTTAACTTTCAAACATCAATAATATTATCTGTTAAGAATTCTTGAACATTACGGTTACATGTATTAGTTAATAGACAGGAAGGACATAATAGAGTTTGTACGTTTGTACTCAGGATGTTCTGACATCAGCGCTGAGTTGAAGAAACTCTGGAAATGTTTTTTTTTCTTTTCATGTTTGACACATAAGAGAAAGTTGTTACAAAAGTCTTTTGTAACTAAGAAGCAGAAGTTCTTCTGGAGTGATTCTAAAATCTCAACCCACTGGTTCTGCCTCGGAGCTGCAGAAATTCCAGGATCGGAGAGGAATCCGAAGAACGTGAGTGATGAACACCCAGAGAGAACTCACACAGGGTGCAGCTCCATTCAAGGTGCAGAGTCACACATGTCAGGCTCTGACCCCGCCCCCCCAAGGCCTCCAAGGGCCAATCAGAGACGAGGGCCGATCAGACACAACAATGACAGCAGCATTTCTGAGATGACAGAAGAAGGCGCTGCATTAAGTGACTCATCAGATTTCACATCCTGCTTCCATCCGTTGATATAGTCATAAAAATACAACAGATTATAATATTTTTATAGATTAATTTTTACTGTCAACATTGTAGCCGATATTGTTGTGTCGTCATCCGGAATCAGCATTTTTTTGCAAACTTATAAATCCCAAAAGATCTGGTGTGGATCCTGGAATATTTATTTTAAATTTTCATTTAAGGTACATTGTACTTTTTTTCTTTTTTTTTCAAACAATCAATAAAACTTTATTTGTTCAGCACATTTCGAACAAATCAAATGTTATTCAATGCGCTTTAAATGTGATATTAAATAAAAAATACTTCTGTGAATTGGGAGAAAGTCTGTGAAATTAGACGATAAAATGTGAATAGAAAATAAAAATAAAAATAAAAATAAAAATAAAAATAAATCACATAAAGATGACAAATTACACGAAATAAAATTCTTATGAATAGATTGTGAAACGTCATTAGAGTAAAATGAGATGATATGATAATGAAATTAGGACCAAAATTTCTAAATTAAAATCAATTAAATATATATTTTTAAAAAAAATAAATAATACGAATAAAATCCGAAAAGTTATAAAACACTAAATATAAGCCTAAACTAAAGAAGTCTTTAGTTTACATTTTAAAAGTATAAACTTTTTCTTTGTGTGTCTCTTTTTGTCTTAATTACGCTCAAACTACACTGTAAAAAAAAGTTTGTTCACTGATCACGCTCAATTAAATTAAATATTATTGAAGATAACATTTAAGTTGAAAATACTTTATTTAATTGTGTTTTTAGAATTAAATATTTTTTTTAAATAATGTCAAATTGACGCGACAATAATAAACAAAAAATTATTGATCGTTTTGTGTGTGAGGTTTTCGAGGGTTAAAATGTAAAATTGCCTTTGGGGTCTGTTATTTATAACTATGCACTGTAAAAAGAAAATTGTTGAACAAATATAATAAATAACTTCAACTAGTATCCCAAATTAAATCAAGTATTTTTGAGTTTAAGTTGTAGTATCTTGATTTAGTTTAGTTATTTAGATTGAGTTCTTCAAACAATTCTCTTTTTACAGTGTACTCGAAAGATTATCATGAAATTGATCTTTAAGATTAAGATTCAGGAAAGTTTTTTTTCTTCTTCTTTTGTGGTATTTTTTTTTTTTTTTAACATTTACGCTTTAACTACCTGAAGGATTATCGCGGAACTCCACGGAACCTCGGAGTTTTTCGGAGCCGATCTAGATGTCCACTAGAACCCTGAGGTCCGACACAAACTCCAGAAGTTCTGGAGAGATTTGCATAAACATTAAATCACAGATAAACCTTAAAGGCGGTTGAATCTGGGAATGCTGCTGAGTCAGCATTCAGCATGAACGCCTCCTGAACACTCGCGTTCCCTGCGACCAGGTTCACGGCCGGTTCTTCAGGTGTGACACAGACAAACTGAATTTAATTGATGGGAACCTGCGGTGATTCACGGCGACGGCGTCCGTTCTCCACGCATTCTTTTCTCCCCCGTAAAACAAATTCAATTAGAACGATTATATTCCTGATATGAATGGAGTGATCATCGCCAACCGCCGCGTCTGCCGCCGCATCCGCCGCCGCGGATCCGCGTCCGCCTTCATGTTTACGCGATGACTCAAAAGCTACATCGTGGATCGTTTTCAGATTTGATCTCTTCGTAGACCATAGTGTGAGGAAGAACTGGAGTGATTTTGCGAATTATTTCTAAACGTTTTGGCGCCATCATTTCTCGACCGTTGTTCCGATTTAGTCGCAGTTAATTCGGTGCGTATGAATCGAGTCAAGGAGATCGATCTGTTATATGTTATTTTAC
>VRLP01007404.1:0-22040 GCA_009660295.1 Lophius piscatorius | reverse complement strand
ACACACACACACACACACACACACACACACACACACACACACACACACACACACACACACACACACACACACACACACACACACACACACTCACACACACACACTCACACACACTCACACACACACACTCACACACACTAATATACCTACTCACACACACTCACACACACTCACACACACACTCACACACACACACTCACGTACACACACACACACACACACACATATACTTACTCACACACTCACACACACACTCACGTACACACACTCACGTACACACACACACACACACACACACACTCATATACTTACTCACACACACACACTCACACAAAAACACACACTCACACACACACTCACGTACACACTCAGATACACACTCACACACACTAATATACCTACTCACATACACACACACACACACTCACATGTGTTACCAACACGTAGTAACAGTGTGTCTCTCTCTAAAGGTGAGGGAGTGGTTTGCAGAGGTCCAGCGACGCATCGACGTTGGGTCAGATCCCTTCCAGGACACGGCGGCTGGAGGGACAGGAGGCGATGAAGGAGGAGAAGAAGAGGCGGCAGAGACACAAGGAGAGGCAACGGCCTCCAAGGATCCGACAGAGATGGGCGATGAGGAGGAAGGTGATGACGGAGATGAGGAGGATGATGGTGAAGAAACAGACGACAGTGAGGTTTGGGAACCGTCACGTAGTGTCAGGAAGTCCCTGTCAGTGTCTGAAGACTGAAGCGAGGCCCGGAGAGAAGCACCGGCATGATGGCTGCTGGAAGATGGTCTCTTTGCCCCTGATGTGCATGACTTCTCCTCTCAAACTTTAATTCTGTTTTTATCAGAAGATATTTAACCGATGGACCGCTAGTTTAAGCTCAAACTCTAAAGACTTTCCGGCGTCATGTGTAAATGTACTGAAGATGTTTTCAGCAAACCCTGCAAAATTTAGGAGGAAGGAGCAGCAGTGCCTCAATATGTGGTCATAATGAAACAGGAAAGTGTTGAAGCTGAGGATGAGACGCCACAGAGAGGTGGAGCATCCTGGCACGTATCCTACAGGCCGCCGATGGAAGCCGCCTGCTTAGAATTCACCCGTTCACCGTCCAACGGGCCCCTCGTTCCATTTGCACCCCCTGCTTGCTAAATCCAAGGCAGCACAGGAAGTTTGATTGATGGATTTCTGTGTTGTTGGGGCAGCGACCTGATTTCAACCCCTCTGGTCCTGAACCGACAGCACAGTCAGAGGAGAGGAAGGACGAGTCTGTTGTGTTTACAAAGGTGCTGAAAAATGTATCACCGCTGCACGACCCTCCCGAGTGATACACCCCCCCCCATGCTAGCGTAGGTCTGTCTGTTAGTCTGTTAGTCGGTAGCGGTTTGGATTGTTTCCGTACTGCAGGCCGAGATCAGACGTGAATCAGCAGCTTGTTGAAGCTGAACGTCTCCATAGCAGACAAAGGGAGCGGGATGCCGGACGAACGCCGCGATGCTTTTAACAAAGGCAGGATGTCTAATGAAGTCTTCCCTTCATGGCGGCCTACTGTTTCGCTCTATCAGTATTATTGTCGTAGGTTTGATCTGAGAGGAGGATGCCGCTGTGTGTGTTTAAGATGCACTGCTGTCCATCTTCTCCTTTTGATAGAACACATCCTATGATTTAGTCAACGCTGATCTGGACCCTGTGAGGCCGTCGCTCCAAAGATGAATGTTTTGCCTGCGTAGCAGTGAACTAGGGGCCGAGGCGGCGGCGGCGGCGTCGTCTGGGAGATAAGATTAGCCGCTGTGAGGAAGAAGTCTGGTTGCAAGTGAAAATGGAAACGGAATCATTTTTCTGCAGCGCTCAGCTTAGAATTGACTCTGGCTGTGTTTCTGTTTCCCTGGATGGATGGAGTGAATTTTAGGTGACAGTTGCAGCGTTGAGTTCTGTGTAAAAGAAAAACACCAGCTCTTGTTTAAATGTACTTTATAATCAAAGACTATCACCGCGGCCAGACCGCTACTACCACCACATATGTATACACACACACACGTGTGTTGTGTGTATACATACATCGGAACAAACAAAAAGTCCTTTGAACCTCCTTTGGTTCTCGACCAGGCATGTTTTTCAGAATGCAGGTTCAACAAACTCTGAATTTAACCCTGATAAGAAGAAAATCTGAGTTTTAGGTTCCAGCTTTTAGGTTCCAGCTCCAGCCTTCTCGGAGTTTGTTAGCTGAGTTAAACTGGAGCACGAGGAAGATCAAAACCATCATCAATCAAGGTCAGATTCACCATACGATATAATGTCTCACATTGAAGCGCACAGATCACAAACCTCCTCCTGAGCGACATATACACAAACATGTTCATGTACATATACAAACACACGTGTGTGTATATATACATATATGTTACGTGCATATATGTACACACACATAAGATATATGTACACACACATACGTGTGTGTGTATACATACATGTATATATATACACACACACGTTTATATGTATGTATATATACACACCAATGTGTGTATATATACATATATACGTATATATATGTTACATGCATATATGTACACACACATACGTGTGTGTGTGTGTGTGTATACACACATGCAGGGCAGACACACAACCACACACACTTACGGGCAATTTTTTTAATTTTTTTTTAATTTTTTTGTGTCACCAATATCACCTGTATCACATGTTTTTGGACTGTGGGAGGAAGCCGGAGTTCCCGGAGAGAACCCACGCAGACACAGGGAGAACATACAAACTCCACACAGAAAGGTAGATGTGGATTTGAACCCGCTACCTTCTTGCTGTGAGGCAGCAGCGCTAACCACTGCGCCACCGTGTCGCCCTAAATATATAGACATACATGTATGTATATATGTATATAAACATATATATACACATGTATGTATATATGTATATAAACATATATATATATATATATATATATATATACATAAATGTATGTATATATTTCTCTCTCTATATATATTTCTATATACATATATGTATAAAACCTGCCAGCTAGCAGGTTAGCTTCACAGTGTGGTTTATCTTATCTTGGTAACTGACTCAGAGTTTAACTCAGTTGATTTGTGGAACAAAGAAACTCAGAGTTTCCTTCTTCTCAGGATTAACAAACTTAGAGTTTCCTCTGAACCTGCTCCGGGGATTTTCCCTCTGACCCACATAACAAAACGTTAAACAGCATTCCGATCAGAATTTGACGTCCGTCTGCACTGAAGGGAAGAAAACTGGAAGCACCAAAAGTAAACTTTAAAGTCAAATGCACTTTGTCCACTTGAGTGATTGTGGACTCAATCCTGATTAGGCACCTTAATCTCTGGTTCCACATGAGGTGGTTCTGAGAGCCCACATCCGTTTGTACGGCTACAAACAGAATCAGTGTTTTGCCTTTTTCCTCCTGGAATCGATGGAACCTTTCCAACGGTAATTGTGTCCTGATTTAATGTTTGCATGGCCCATAAAAGTTGTAGAACAATCACCCGACGCGTTCTTTCGCTGAATTGCACAATTTGAGTCTTTTTTTCTTGTTTTGAAAATGCACAGGTTTTATATTTCTTATGTTTTGTATTGTTGCTTTAAATAATAGGAATTTCCTCTCCCACATATACCTATCTAACTCTTCATCCCTCGGAGGCTCGCGTCGTGACCAGCTCTTCTTAGGACTTGATTCTGGAACTGTTGATTCTGCCTGGTTCTGTTGTCTGCACACAGACGGCGCCGGATTGATCCAGAATCAAAAGCAGACATTCTTTTTCTCCCTGTCACTCACTCTCCCGTGAGGAGATGCTGTGATGCTTGAAGGAACCGCCCAGCAGTGGGTGGTCCACCAGATAATGCTCCTCTTTCCCCTTCCCCTCACATCTACTGCTGTGACTCCACTGCTGTGACTCGACCCAACAACAGACCCACAGAGGAGCTACTCTGATGAAGCTTTGCAGATTAACCTATGTGCCTCCGCGGCTCCAGCGCTTGACTTGTTTGACGGGGATTCCACCGAATGTGGACGGAAGAGGATGAGGAGAGTCTGTCAGCGTCTGGTGACGGCCTATGGTTGTGACGCCCAGACGCTCCTGTGGAAACGTTGTTTGTGATTCGGATACTTATGTGGACGAATCCTTTTGTACTTTTTCTTCAGGCACTTTGGCACATTGACATTTTAGCGTCTTTATTTTGCCTGCTAGCTGTAATCCTGCGAAGCCCGCTAATAAGAGTGGCTGAATTAGTTAGTTTATTGTGACGGGGGCGGAGCTGAAACTTTAATACATTTTACCGTTCTGTGTTTGAAAAGTGCCAGCTCATGAAAAAGAGCAGCTGCAAAATGTTACGGTATACCTTTTGTCTAATACTGCATGCAATAACCCAGATTAACGACTGCACATTTGTACACGCGGCGTTTGGGGTTGGTTACTCGGCACAGCAGAAGCCTAATCTGGGATTATTCATCTGTCCCTCATCATCATCATCATCATGTTTATCCGTCAGACATTTTCTCTGGATGATGTCATCGCTGCAGCTCGCTGTTATTATGCTGTTTGAACCCTGAACTGTCACATGATCATTTCTGAGCCGGACGCAAACCCAGCGTCTGTGGGCGGGTTAGGCTTACACCTGTCCCCAGGTATCCAGCCCTCCATCTTTTACAGTGTGCTCCTCACTATAGTCAGAAAGGTGTCACGTGTTTTTATCTGTGAAGACTGTCCCTGCGTCTCTGCTCAGACACCAGTGGATTGTTTGTTGGCTCATACAGGATGTACTTCAGAGAAGTGTTTTGGGCTAGAATAGTTTTACAGTTCAGTCGGTGCTGGATGAGTGGCTTCTTGGTTCTTTACTTTGCATAAAATACAGAATCATGACTCGATATGAAAGACGTTTAGGGCGAATGTCCTGGCAGTACTGGGAGATTATTAAACTGGTATTATCACACAACCAGAGTAAAGAGAGACGGCGGTGATCCCAAACACTAGTGGACCAATATTTACTGATACAGAACAAAAGACACGTCTAACATCTACCGCTGAAATATCTGTCTGTCTCTCTGCATCGCTCTGTCTGTCTGTCTCTCTGCATCGCTCTGTCTGTCTGTCTGTCTGTGTCTCTGCATCGCTCTGTCTGTCTGTCTGTCTCTCTGTCTGTCTGAATGTCTGTCTGAATGTTCTCTTTTCAGTCCCAACTAAAACTACGAAGGTCAATTAAAACTTATTGATTAACTCATTATAGATGATTAACAGATATAATAGGTAAAAATAGGACCTGCCCTCTGCCATTACATTATAACCACCTCACCAGCCTTGAATATCTGCATGATGTCATAAATGTGTCTCGTAAATGGAAGGCGTTCTCCCGGGTCGCTGAGGTGTGTTCCTGCTGCATGTCTGAGTTGTGGTTCTGTATTGGACAGTGATGGTGTGACCCGGTGGTCCTGGTGTGACCCGCTGTGGTAGAGCTGAGGTTGTGATCAGTGGTTGTGTTTCTGATGTCATCCGTGTGACCTTCAGCGTGTCTCTGCTGTCGTCCTCTCGTCTTTTCTGTGCTCAAACAGGTTGTCGGTTGAATGTTTCTTACAGCGATCAGAGATTTCAATGTTTTTACAGCCGTTTTACAAGACTATACCGCCGTCTGCTTTTTGAAAAAAATATAACATGCTATCCGTATAAATGCTATTTTCAATTTATTCCGTTTTTTTCTGATCTCATTTTTTTTATCTGTTGACTATTTTAAACCTTAACGGTTGTTTCTAAAGAGTGTGCTTTGTGAACATATGATGAACCTGTTTGTCCTTGTTTACTCCTGGACCTACTCTATGAGATGAAGGCAGTCGGTTCTGTGGACCCAGAGCAGACGGACCACAAGGATCCAACGCTGTTCTGGTGTAGATGGAAGAAAGTGAATATTCTCTGTGCCTTTTTTAAAAGCTACAGATATCTGGTCCCATAGAGGGTTAACGTAAGACCTGATCTCAGTCCTGCAGAAGTCCACCTTGAACTGGTACGATTCCACCTGAGTGACAGCTGGAGTTTAGACTCAATCAAAGTTTCTTCAGGTTGGACTTTCTGCAGGAAAATAAGTTTCTGCCTAAAATGTTTGTGACCTAAAATCCCCACAAAAGTCTTTCTCTGCGTCTGTGGAACTGATGTTTGCATTTCTTCACTGCCTGTTAGAGCGGAGGGACTGTCATCTACTTTGACTCAACAGTTTCTGCAGAGTCCTCTAGAATTATCGGCACCTTTTAAAAACGAGGCAAGTAAAATGCAAAGAACGTCTTTATTGTCTATACCCATCATGTGTGATTAAAACTGTTTATATATATATATTCATCAATGTTTTACGTTTATTCATGTAACAACTTTTAAGAAACGTTTCATTCTTAAAACAAAACAAATATTTTACTCTAAATCATGTGTGCCACAATTATTGGCCCCTTTTGCTCAAAATTTAGCCCCGCCCCCTTTTGCCACAATAACAGCCTGAGTCTCCTCCTGTAGTCTGTGAGGAGGTCTGAGGACACAGGAGAAGATCTGAGACCATTCCTCCATACAGAACCTCTCCACCTCCTTCAGGTTCTGAGGTCCACACTGGTGGACTCTCCTCTGCAGCACATCCCACAGATGTTCTGGTGGGTTTGGGTCAGGTGACTGGGATGGTCATGGCAGAACCTTTATTCTGTGACCTCTGAACCATTCTTGGGTTGATGTTGAGGTGATCTTCAGATCATTGTCCTGCTGGAAGGTCCAACCACGACCCACTTTAAGGTTCCTGACAGGCTTTTAGGTCTTCAACCAGTATCTGCTGGTGTTTGATGGAGTCCATGGAACCATGTCTTTAACAAGATGTCCAGAACCTTTGGAAGAAAAACAGCCCCTCGGCATCAGAGATCCACCACCAGACTTCACACTGGGTATGAGGGTTTTTTTCTCTTTGACTTCCTTTCTTGCTAGGCCACACCCATCTTAGATGTTTGTTGCCTAAAAGCTCTACTTTGGTCTCATCTGACCTCTGACCTTGACACGTCCTCTTCCAGGCTGACTTATAACATCTCCAGGTTCTTTAAACTTCTTCATTATTGATCTAACTGTTCAAACTGACATTTTGAACTGCTGAGAGATGTTCTTGTCTCCATCGTCAGATTTGTGCAGCTCTACAACTTTTCTTTGCTCCTCATTGCTGTGTTCTCTGGTCTTCATCATGGTGAAGAACCTCAGAGAGAATCAGGTCTGTGTCACCTCATATTTATACCCCAGTCAAACAGGAAGTACCTGTTCACAGCTTCAGAGTTCCTGCTCACACAGGTGAAGATAGAAATATAAAACAGGACTGGAAAGTATCTTCAGTGACCTTTAACCTCAGGATTTACTAGCGGTGACAATAATTAGGGCACCCATGTTTTAGAGAAATATATTTGTTCCTTGTGAAGAATGTGATGTTTTTTTAATCTGTTACTTGACTTTGATTGCAGAGAATAATTAGAATCAAAGATCATATTTAAAGAAAAAGACATTTTTACGTCTCATTTTAGTCTATTCTCTTAAAGGGTGCCAATAATCCTGGACTACATTGTTAAAAAAGGCCGTATGTCATGAACTTTGATCAACACAGTTTGTACGTTTGTACGTGCGTCTCCCTCTGCAGACCTCCTTCTGAGGTCTATAAACTCCGTGGCTCCTGCCGTGTCCAGTTTGAAGCTGTCGTCTCGAGTTAGACAATTTGTGCAATGTTTTAATTTAAAATCCATGTTGTTATCGAGGCTCTGGCTTGATTTCTAGCTTCATTTAGAAATGATTTATATTTTATACTTGTTTGAGGACAAACCCAATAAATTTTGGATCAGAAGATGTGCAGAAACATTTTGTGTTTTCCTTTGACTCTGGTGTGATTACGGCGGACTGGACTAAATGCAGACGCGGCTCAGATGAAGACGCCGCCAGTGAGTCACTGATTCTCACGTATGAAGTTCAGCCCTTCAGAGTCAGAGCTCCTCAATAGTTATTTGAGAAGTGACTCTTTTTCTGCACTCATGGAATAAACAGACATTTTTTTCTACATGCAGATGGAATCGGTTTCATACGAATTGAAAACATCCTTTTATCCTCAGTTACAGGATGAGATGCGTTCAGGTGTCGGAACCTTTGTGCTGTATAGAACCTTATACTATAAGGAGACCGGGCCGACCGTCTGACTGATGTCAGCAGGATCTGACTGGCAGCTTCTTCTACTTTGGTAATCTGTATGGATTGACACAGGTTTCCTTTAAATGCAGGTAAAAGCTTTATTTCTAATCTGAATGATTCAACTCTGCTTTTCTGTGCCCGGTGAAAAGTGCATGAACCGATGTTTCATCTCCTCCCGGGCCGTAAAGATGCTGTTTAGTCTTGATGATCTCTGAGTCGGGGGTACCTGATTTTTGGGGTAAATTAATGCCAGTGACCTCTAGATTATTAAATATGGATTGAGATGAAGGGTGAGTGCAGAAAGTGTGAGTCATGGAGGGACATAATGAAATTGCCTTGCTCTTCACTCCTAAACTGAAGCCATAATTCATGAAAAGGATCTGACTGAGGTGTCCTCCAGGATGACGAGTGTTCTGTTCTGACTGCTGTGGTACCAACAGTGATAATAATAATAATAATAATAATCATTTAACTGAAAGCTTTAGTCTCTATCCACATACAATTGTTTTTGGTATTTATAAATCTAGAATGTTCTTTAAAAGGTCTTAAAACATCTAAAGTGTAACGTGTTGAAACATGCAGAGACGCTGTTTTAGTTCAGCCTTCAAAGACCTGCATGAGTGACAGTCTGCACAAACAAAATCAGGGTTGTATTTGTAGTTTCTGGTGTTAGCTGGACACAGTCTGCACCCGCCCCCCTGCATCCTCATCCACACACAGGACAAAAGTGGACTACAAAAACAAGACTTAAAGCAAGAACTATAAAAACAGGATATACCATAAAATCATTTAAAAAACATTTGCCTCCTCACTCCCCCACCCATCATCATCATCATCATCCTCAAACCAGCCAGTAAAACATTAAAATCATAATCAGAAAAAAAACTACTCTTAAGACATAAAATAACAAAAAGAGACTAAAATGTTGAAACATAAAATAATTTTAAAAAACTAACCAAAATATGGAAATATAAAACATAAAAATAGAGTGATAAAAACTGTTGAAAATGTAAAAAGGAAATTCGTATGAACGGAACTGTATGCAAAAACTGGATGTTGAATATTGAGTGCTGCAGTCGGCACTCCGACATTATAATCAGAGGTCGGAACCTTTCGGCCCGGAACTGTTAACCCTGGTTAATGTGCTTGTCATACACGTAACATGCAGACTCTGGTCTGGCTATTTCCGTATCCTACTTCGGTACAGCCATACCCCGCGTTAGTCTACCTCTAATTGGCTAATGCTTTTGTCATGTGGGTAAGGTTTTGTCATGAGAGATGATGATTGGTCAGAGGTGAGTGACAATATCAGGATAAGCCAATTAAAGCAGACTAGGGCGTGTCCCACCGTGACCACAGTAGGATGAATAAATTCGCGACCATGAGGATGTAAATAAATACTACATGAAAAGTATCTTCTTTTTACAACGCGCACGTTTAAAATAGCGTTACTTTATGTCTACAGATGGATATAATAGGGAGCACATTCGACGACTCGCTGTTTGCAGAGGCGACAGATCGAGTCTCCGTGACTCTGTCGTCTTATAACGCCAAACTGTGTGACGCCCAGGTAAGAGCATCTTTTCTCTCACCTATTTAGCAAAGGTTAATAATAATAATAATAATAATGACATATTCAATCCAACACAGGGCAGGTGAAGAAAATATGTGTAGATGACAGAGAATGAATCCAGCTTTAAGTAGTGTAATGCGAATAAACATATGAAAGGCGATAAATGTTTACATTCACAACGTTCTTTATTTAGCTGAAAAGTGAAAGAATACAGCATTGGATACTAATCTAGCAGAGTACTATAGAACATTTTAAGAGCATTATATACAGTCACCATTTTTTAACAGTTCATTTGGATTTCATTTCTTCACGTTTTATATGTTTATAAATCACAGTTTCTCTAAATCAGTGGATAAAGTTAAAATGGAATCATTCTTGTTTGAAAAGAGTGTCAGCTAAGTCAACTCAAGACATTCTTACTCCAGACCAAAAGTCCAGGTTTCATTTTAAACTCTGATCTAATTTTTTTATTTCCTGGGTTTCATGCCCAGAAAGATCTCTAAAGGTGAGATGTTTGATGGAGAAGAACAGAGAAGGTCAGAAGGAGGTCAGAAGGAGCTGCATCGTGTCAATGTGGATTTAAAGAAAGCGTAGGACAGAGTGCCGAGGGAGGAATTGTGGGATTGCGTGAGGAGGTCTCGAGTGACAGGAAGTATGTAAGTGTGGTCCAGGATATGTTTGAGCGCAGTAAGAGGAATGGATGGGTTTAAGGAGGAGATGGGACTGCACCAAGGTTGGGCTCTGAGCCCCTTATAGTTTGCTATGGTGATGGACAGGTTGACAGAGGAGGTCAGCAGGACTCTCCAAGGACTATGATGTTGGTGGAGAACATTGTGATTGTAGTGAGAGTAAGGAGCAGGTGGAGGAGAAGCTGGAGAGATGGAGGTATGTGCTGGAGAGAAGAGGAATGAAGGTCAGTGTCAGCGAGACAGAATACATGTGTGTGAATGAAAAAGGCAGGAGGAGGTGAGGAGTAGAGGTGGAGGAGGTGCAAGAGTTTGAGGACTTGGCCTCAACTGTTCAGAGCAACGGGAAGAGCGGAGAAGGGGTGAAGAAATGTGTGCAGGAAGGGTGGAGTGGGTGGAGAAGAGTGTGAGGGGTTATCTGTGACAGAAGAGGAGCAGCAGGAGTGAAGGGAAAAGTTTCCAAGATGGAGGTGAGAGCAGTTCTGCTGGATGGTTCAGAGACGGTGGTTCTGACCAGAAAACAGGAGGCAGAGGTGAAGATGTTCAGATGTTCTCTGGGAGTGAGGAGGAAGGACAGGATTAGAAAGGAGACATCAGAGGGACAGTCCAGGTTAGACGTCCTGGAGACAAAGTCAGAGAGGACAGACTGAGATGGTTCTGACCCGTGAAGAGGAGGGATAGTGGATCTACTGGTAGAAGGATGCTGGAGATGGAGCTGCAGGCAGGAGGAGAAGGGGAGGAGCAAAAATAACTAACGTTTATTTCCCGAGAAATGTCACCAAAGAACGGTCATTTATAACAAAACAGGATTCTGAGAAACTGTTTCACACTCGGGTTAAAAGTAGGTCGGACCACTGCAGCGTTCTTTTTGCTGGTCTTCCTAAAAAGTCTATAAAGATGAAAGTGATTCAAAAACCTGCAGCTGGACTGAACTCTGTGTACAACTTTACAAAAAAAGGATTGAAAGTATAATGATTAGATCTAATTCTTCATTTTTATGATTCTATACTTAACCAATTTATGCATGTTTCATTTATACATATATTTTACTTTTGATTGTTTGTTATTTTGACCATAAATCCCTTTGAGCACGTTTATTGTATGAAGGGTGAACTACAGACAAACTTAATGTTATGACTTGCATTATAATTATTTAACATCTCCATGTTTTCTCTCCTCGTTCGTCTGCAGTGGTTCTGTGAGAGTCGTGCTCTTGACGCGGACGATTCGTTGGAGAAGCAGAAGGTGTTGAAGTTCCGAGGCGACCTGGCTGTGAGGCAGGGAAACTATCAGGTCCGTCATTCAGGCAGTTTCACACAAACCTTTTTGTTCATCGTCCTCTGATGACTCTACATTTATTATCCAGCGTCTTCATGGCAATTAGTGTTATTATGGGATAGAATTTGAATGCTTGACTGAGATTACACACGAGACAGACATCCCATAGTTGAGCTCATTAACGGACAGCTACAAACACATTCATATCACCAAACGTCCGGATGTTATAGAACCTTCGTTCTGACACCGTAGTTCAAACGTTTTTCATAGTCTATCCTTTATTCATCACAACGTCCTAAAATGTATCTCTGCATCTGACCGCTCCCTGGGGGAGCAGTAGCGCCCGGGGAGCTGAGGTTTCGGGGTCTTGCTCGTGGTGACCCTGAAAGAGAACAGCTGACAGAAGTAGAATCGACTGGAGGAGATTTACTTCATGTTTACTCACATTATAGGAAACACTGTTGTTCAGAAGTAACGTCACATTCAATGTGAGGAGTTTAATCGGGGGGATTGCTTGTACAATGCGGGAGATTGGGGGCTTTTCGGGGACAACAACCTTAGAGGAGTTTATATCCAGTAAAAGATCTTACACGTATCTCCCAGGACAAAAGCGACATTCAATCACACTGAACCGTCTTCAGGACATAAACGCCGGTTGATTTGTCGAGACATTAAATGCATCAAACTCAAGTTGTTGTTGTTGAAAGCCTCCTTGTGTTTCTGTCGGCGCGTCTAGGAAGCCTTGGATTCCTACAACAGCTGCCTGGAGTGGATCGCTGACAACAACCTGGCCATCAGGAGAGACGTTCTGGAGGGGATGGCCCGGTGCTGCACCAGACTGGGCCAGAGAGACAGGGCGCTGGAACTGAGCGACCTACTGGTAATCCTGCTCTTAAAGCTTTTCCAGAGAGAACGGAGTCTTTAACCGGTGGCTGAACCTCCTACAACATCTAACAGCACTGAGGGCCATGTTCACGCTTAAACATGCGACACACCGTCCGATACGGAAACAACATTCCAGAAACGAAGCAGTCAGTTTCTTTTAAAACAGATTTATTACATGAGCTCTTTACTCAAAGTGTGAAGTTAAGTTTTATGAAGGAAGAACATGAACTTTATGGTATTTCTATCAAATGTGATGCAGAAGTTATGAAAGAGTTTCTGAACAAATTCACTGATTGTTTACTTTCATGTTTCTGTGATATAATGATGTCAGAGCCTTTGATCATCAGAGGAGAGAAATATTACTCGCACATAGTAACAGATTACTCACATATGTACAGAATAACTTTTGGGTGCAGCGATGATGATTTGATGAAAAGGGTCAAAATTGCATTAGCATCTCTGGAGACCCCAGCTCTCTTGGTGCAGGTCTGGGCTTGAACACCTGATCTTGGTGTTGTTGGAGCTAAAACCACCTCAGGCTTCAGCTTGAAGTGAAGCCCTTCCATTCGCCAAATCTCAGCCACGTTTGTTTTGTGGTTTACTTTAATGAAGAGGCAGATTGGTTTAAAATCCTGCCTTTTCTCTGGTACAGGAGTGAGGTATGAGAGTGAGGTATGAGGGTGAGGTATGAGAGCTCCCATTCGTTTGGTGTCGCTGGAGCTCACCTGCTGGTGTCAGCTGACCAGCTTCCACATTAATGCATATCTGCTGTTTCTCCAGAGCAAAGACGCCTCCAACTCCTCTCATCTGATGAGCCTCCTGCTGCTGAAGGTCAGAACTCACAGATAAACGTTCTTCCCCCGTTTGTCGGTTTAACCGTTTGAAAATATGATCTTCATTTCATGTAAATGTCACCTGAAGGTCAGCATCTACCAGCATTTTGGAATTGTAGGATCCAGCATGTCGTCCCTGCAGCAGCTGTGTAGCCTTCTGCCCTTCAACCCCTGGAACTGGTACAACCTGGGTCAGATGTGTCTGCAGCTGCTGGAGAGCATCAGAACCGCGGGTAGGACGGCTTCATTTCCTGTCTGTGACAACAGCCAGAGGTCAGCATGTGTGCTGAAACACCTAGATGATAATTAAAGTCTTCATGTCCTGTAGGTTCATGTTCCTCACAGAGGGCTGGATCGGTGGGGGATCAGAATGATGAAGAGGAGGAGGTCACAGAGGACAGAGTTTGGCTGAAAGCCTGCAGCTGCTTCATCAGGACCAGGTGAGTCTGAATGTTCATGCATTCATGAAGAACATGGCTGTGAGACCGACTGAATATTTCTTTTTCTCCATCAGACTCCTGCTGAGGATCCTCAGGCAGCAGCAGTCCTCCTTCGTGCTGCAGCGCAGTGAAAGCGCCCTCCAGAGGACGGACGAGGCGTTACAGCGGCTCAATCCCAAAGAAGCAACCCTGCAGACTCTCGCTGAGGTGAGGACCTGGTTCTGTGTGGATTCTGGGACGTAGGATTTGTTTTGTTCTGAGATGGATTGTTCTGATTCTCCCAGGTGATGTCAGAGGACCTGAACCTGGAGAAGATGAGGGAGGACTTCCAGGATGGTGAAAGCATTGCCAGTCTGTGTGTGCAGAACTTCAGGGAGCGCTGGTGGCTCAAGATCTTACTGACTGGAGTGCTGGACGCCGATGGTCGGTCGTTGTCCGGTGCAGACGGACCGTCCTCTCGCACCGGTGCCGTTTGTTTACAGACAGGAGCGGATGCAAGAACATGGTGAAGAGGACCAACTGAGAAGCATTCACACGCAGAGGTCAAATGTCGTCATGGAAACCGGATCTTCAAGAATGTTATCAAAGGAATAAATCAAAGTTACAGAATGTTTCATGTCAACCTCTTTACTGAAGTACCACAAACATCCTTCTCCTGCAGACTCCGGTTCTGTTCAGAAGGTTTTAGGCCCGGGAGCACCTCCCTGTGTCCAGAATATCCACGGGACTGAAACGCAGCAGAGGCATATAAAAGTTCATTTTCTCAGAAACATGATCTAAAACAGTATAATGTGGAGGACTGAGGGTTCATTATAGGTTCTGGTGCCGCTCTACTCTGAAAGTTCTAGTGTTTAATTTTTTGGATGTTAAATGCAGGAGAAATACGTTTGTTCTGTCTTCAAAAATATTTTTGTTAAAGTTCTAAAGGCGCCTCGTAAAAACCACCACTGATTAAAACTGTGGAAGTCGCTGTCTTCATGCCTCTCAGTGGTCCGACAACTTCATCTGTGATGAAGATCAGTCTGATGCCTTAAAGGTTGGAGCCGCTTCATTTGGAATGTAGATTAAAAGAGAAGTTGTTCCACGTGTTTGTGTTTCCAGTGACGAGCCCGGTTCTTCCTCATCGGTGCCGTGTACAGAGGTTCTTGGAGCGGTTACATCATTGAGCCTGTTTTGTCTGTGATGTCACCGTATTTGTTTTAAGGACATCAGGGCGTCGCTCCACCTGAGTAAAGGTGTAACGGACAACTCCTGAATCTTCCCACGTTCTGCTGGTGTTTCCTTAAGTCGTACAGATACGACTGTTTGTTGGATTTGAGAGGAGGTTTATGGGGAAGACAGGATTCCTCAGATGTTGGGTAGGTTAGACCAGTTCTGATGAAGTGATGGTTCTGTGTGCCGTCAGGTCTTCAGTGGAGTTTGGGGAACATCTGAAGCCTGCTGAGGGTCTGGAAGTCTAACTTTTGCTCCTCCCCAGTGATGCATTGAGGCCGCTGTTAAACGGCCTCTGCTGGCCCCTCCCATAGGAGGCGCTGTGGCGGCTCAAGGGTCTGCATCCTGGAGTTGGACTCAGAGGTATCCAGTTTAGTCTAGGAGGGGGCTTCGCCTGTTGTGGGGGGAGGGGCTGTGTGTTTAGGTTGATTCCTGGCTGTAGGTGATGATTCAGGTGAATATTCGTAGCTGAGGACGTCGGCTTTGAACCCGGAGCCTCTGTGGACCGGAGTGGCTGCTGGTGGTTCTGCTGCTGACCTGCCGTCTTGATCCCTATCATAGTTTTGAGCCCAGTTAAGTGTTCTCCTGGGCGGGTCAGGCGGAACGGCAGGCCTGTCTGGGCCTCTCTCTGCTGAGATGTGGAAGGAGGCGGGACTCTAGGATGATCCGAGAGAAGGTTTTCCTTTGGTTTGAAGGGCAGTGAGCAGTACCAGCGGTTCCGTTGTGTGTGTGGACCTGCAGCCGTGCCTAAAGACTTTGCTAACCGCTCTCTGCTCCTCCTCTGGAAGAAAAGACCTCCAGCTCCCTCATGTTTGTTCATGAAATATGAATGAGGCTTGAACGGTGATGGACAGCGAGCCGCTCTGTGCTGTGAAGCAGCGTGGAGAAGGTTGGACTCGTGGACCCATCCAGTCCTCTCAGCCGTGGGATTGATGGTCAGGAGGGTGAGCCGAGACGGGAGGTGTGACACTTGACTGTGATTCTTCTCCAGAGGTTCTACACTTGTCTGTCTGCCCGCAACTCCAAAGGAACGCTTCGGCCCCCCTGCAGATGAACCCAAACATGGAGGGTACATCTGTGGACCGGTGCCTGCTCTGACTGGAGGCTGGGTACTGCCTCTGTTCTGCTCCAGTTCTGGGTTCTTTGGGTTGGATAAAACCGGTGCTTTTGCATCCGTCTGTGTGTTTCCAGCCTCTACGTCCCGAGACATGTGGCACGTCGTTTTGTTCTGGCGAGGTTTCAGCTGGCTGACGACAGCGTTAACATCCTGCGCTGCATGTAGAGCGACCTTAAGAGCCAGAGGTTGAGGCAGAGAGACGTAAGTCACAAAGCCAGGGACCGGTTTGGCGCTGGAGTACAGCCTGTAGAACTCCTGATGGAAAGGTGTGACGGCGCTGCCTTTTAGAACAACAGCGAGGTTCCGATGGACCTGCCAGGACAGCCAGGAGAAGCTGAGGACAGAACAGACCATCAAAGAGCTGGAAACAGACACATACACCTGATATACGTCACAAGGTTAAACACAAACACCCGCTACAGAATGTGCACTAACGTTTGTGTTTGTGGGCGTGTACCTGAACGAGCCGGTCAGAACCTCAGTCCAGTCACAGATGAGGAAATTCTCAGCAATCTGGCCCGTCAGCTTCCTGCCCGTCTTTGCAAAATACGTCTGTCCATCAACGCTGTGTACAGAGAGTTTCTACACACACACACACACACACACACACACACACACACACAGTAGTTTGATATCTTATATTAACACATATATACAATGTAAGCTGATATTTGCAAAAAAGAATAGCTGTAAACACGTGAAGCTATTTAAAAACATGAAATCTACTGTATGCCCATTAAAATGAGATGCAAAAAAACATCTTTATTGTCTATACCCACATTATTCACAAATGTAAACTCTGACTAAAAATTGTAATATTTTTTATTTATTCTTTCATAACATCAAATGTTTTTCAATAAAACCTGTCTGCATGTAATATTTAGCTCCGCCCCCTTTTGCCACAGTAACAGCCTGAGTCTCCTTCTGTAGTCTCTGAAGAGGTCTGAGGAAGATCTGAGAACATTCCTCCATACAGAACCTCTCCACCTCCTTCAGGTTCTGAGGTCCACGCTGGTGGACTCTCCTCTGCAGCACATCCCACAGATGGTAAATGGACTTTACTTATATAGCGCTTGACTACTCAAAGCACTTTTACAACACAAGTCATTCACCCGTTCACACAAACATTGATAGTGATGACAGAGGCTTCCATACAAGGCCCCACATGCTCATCAGGAGCAGCAACCATTCATGCCATCACTCACACACCAGTGGATCAGTCATTGGGAGAAACTTGGGGTTCAGCATCTTACTCAAGGACACTTGGACCGCAGTGGCCGGGGATCGAACCACTGACCTTCAGATAAGTAGACAACTACTCTACCAACTGAGCCACCGTCGTGTTGGGTTGAGGTCAGGTGACTGGGATGGTCACGGCCGACACTTGTTTCTTGCTAGGCCACACCCATCTTAGATGTTTGTTTGTTTGCTGATGTCTGAGATGGACAAAGTGAAGAGACTCACAGGAAAGTTTTTGCTGTTGAGATTGAGGCCATCCCACATGCTGAGGAACAGGCCGAGGTTGAGATGGTCCAGCAGCAGGTGGACGGAGACGTTCCTCTTCCTGCTGGCCTCCAGAAGGTCACACAGCAGCTCCACGTCACTGAAGCTGTCCGTCACTACGGCTAAGGCCTGCAGACACACACATCGCTCACTAACCCACACTGTCACTGTGTACCTGATCACCAACAGTACCAGTGGACCCGTCCCTCCCGGGTTCAGGGTCGTGGTTCAAACACGTGTCTGTGCGGACGGAGACAAACACATACCCACCGTTGTGGTCCTCCTGATGAACTCTCTGACAACGTCCTTCATGCCGGCTGCCCTGCTGTCCGACTGGAAGAAAACCTCAACCTGAGGCTCATCCAGGACACCAGCAGAACCCCGTCCACCTGGAAGGGAGAACAAGGACAAGACCGAACGCTGATATAAGTAGGAGGTGCATCAGACAACTCTTACGACAGAAGTATCCCCAAAGTTCATTTTTCCACTTATTCTTCAGTAAAGGTCAAGTATCATGAACAAGTACATTTTATGTTGTAAGTATATTAAGATTAATTCAACCACTTTCAAGTGTACTACTACAATAGTTCTTAGGACTAAATAATCCCACTTTTAGATTATAAAAAGTATACTTGTAATTATATTTTAAATGGCAGAGTAGTAAACTTTTATTACATGTAAGTCTTGTTACAAAACATTTTCACCAAAACCATCCAAACGCTGGGTTAAGTAAAGTTTTTAAATAAAGTGACAATATACTTTTATATACTTATACCTTTCTTTGTTTCTGTCAGTATAACCAAATATGCTTAAGGATAATTGTGTTAATTATATTTCTATTAAGAATATGAAATGTATACTGCAAGTTCATTATAAACTTTATTTTTTATAAGAAATAACATAGAAAGAAATACTATAATTAAGATTTATCATCAATGTTTTTGAGTTATTGACTTGAAACAGTTCCTGACTCCTACCTTTAAGGCTGCTCAGGTCCACAGGTGTCCCAGAGAGACCGCTGTCTGATGATGCTGCAGAACCCTGTGTGGTGCACTGAGAGGCACCGGACCATCTCTCCAGCTCTCCGTCCTCACCAGCATCTGCTGCACAAAACACCAACTCTCCATCAAACTCACTATTTTACACAACCGGCAGTCTTTTCTATGATTTCAGACATAGAGCAGAACTAAATGTAGAAAAATAAAACATTTACAGTGTGGGATGCCATCCGTCCCGTTCTTCAGGATGTAGATCTTCTCCTGCTCCGACAGAAAGTCCACCTCCGCCTCCGTCTCCAGCTTCTGCAGGTATCCCTCCAGTCCCTGGCTGAGCAGGCAGTCCACTGCCAGCCTGCTGCTCTCATTGTGGCTCAGGTCCAGCGTCGGTCCGTGGGTCGAGGGGAGGCGGAGGTCTTGGACCCGTCGCCTCACCTTCCCCTGGGGTTTTGACCTCCTGTGCCACAGAATGGACACGGTGCTGGAATCCATGGATCGGTTCGTGTTTACCTGTCAGAGAATTCCTCACGTCCAGAGTGGGTGACTTCAACCTGCGCTCTCTGACATGAGCGGAAAACTACTGGCTGAGAACGCGGTGGACACGCCCCTTTTCAGGGAGAGATGTTCTAACAGAGAAGAGATTTGACAGGTGAGAGCAGCACTCCCTCTCACCTGGCATGTCTCAGCTGCCCCTCAGGGCCAATTCCTCTATTTCCCAGACTTTAAATTTAAAAGGTTGTTGATTAACCAGCGGAATGAAACTGATTGGAACAGATGGATTCAGAGCAGGTGAGCACAGCCGGGGGGTGGGGCTGAAGCAGCGAGACATGAGTGACAGGTATGACAGGTATGACTTCAGCTCATGTAATCTTCACCTCTAAGATGAGACAAACAAAACCCTTCAAACATCTAATCAAAAGAGTTTTAAACTGTCACTACACTCATGTTTGCACAGGAAGAACTGGATGTGTGTTTTAGTCTGGTTTAATTTGTAATGTCATCTAACCGATGGATGAAGCTGAATATGTCTGTGAAAAACAAACAGCTGCTAGGAGGAATCTTTCTTTAAAACTACAAACTAGTCCCACGCTGTCGGCCCTGACAGCAAGGGTCTCTCCCTTAAAAACCCCCAATCCCCTGCGTTGTACCAGTAATCCCCGATTGAACTCTTCACATTAAATGTGACTCATTAATAATCTAATAATCTCAAACAGTCCAAATTAACTCAACCTTACTGTTTCTATGATGTCACCAGTCTGTTCTAGGATCAGATCCCATAGTGACTCAACCCAACTGTTTCTATGATGTCATCAGTCTGTTCTAGGATCAGATCCCATAGTGACTCAACCCAACTGTTTCTATGATGTCATCAGTCTGTTCTAGGATCAGATCCCATAGTGACTCCCCCTAACTGTTTCTATGATGTCATCAGTCTGTTCTAGGATCAGATCCCATAGTGACTCAACCTTACTATTTCTATGATGTCATCAGTCTGTTCTAGGATCAGATCCCACAGTGACTCAGTGATGAAGATAAATACAGTTCTTAGGAGGTAAATTTAGACACGACTGGAATGATGGTCGGGAAGTTACGGACCAGAACCTGTGTTTTACACTAAAATCTCCCCCCAGTGAGTTAAATATGAACTATTAATTTTAAATATGACAAACACAAGATGGATCTCCTTACTCCATTCTGATGCATCACAGTTGGAAGAAATAATTACTTTGGTATAAATGATGAATGAAGTACTTTTGGAGTTATCTGCGATGATTCCATAATAACCAACTTTTCAGGGATATAAACAATGAAGTAAAACACATATGACAGAAAAAAAAATGAAACACCCGGATTATTTTTAAAACACATTTTAGTTTTGAATAAGAGAAAAATTTCTAAAAAAATAATCAAAATAGAAAATAAAAATGTTGCAAATATTTAAAAAAGAAAACCACGAACAATAAATGATGTGTGAGAACAACAACACGGGTAAAAACCAAAGAGAAAGGTCTGATCCGGTTGTTGGTCGGAGGATTAGAGTTTAAGAGTTTTGAGTCGATGATGAACAACGAGAGTTTGACTCTCGGAGAAGATGTTTACAGCAGGAAGGAACGTGAAAGAGTGGCTGGCAGGTGCGCCCCTCAGTCTGAGTCGCTGCGTCTGTTGGTCCAACTCCCTCGTGACAAAAGATGTTTTTAGAGACAGCAGGAGGATGTGATGAGGTCACTGGGAGTGGACAGACTTGGAGGAGTTGGAGACGGCCTCTCTGGCTCTCGCTGCCAGCTTCTGTCTCAGATCTCTGATCTCCTTCAGCAGTTCTCTCTCGCTGCTGTCCAGCTGGGCCCGGCCTCGGTCCAGGGAGACTGACAGAGACACACAGGAAGTAGATTCATAGGAAAACGATCATGGGTTCATGTAAACCTGGACAATCCACTTCACGCTGAAGATTCATCAGCTGCTCATTAAGTCCAGTTGAGTCAAGGCCGTCAAGGCCGTCAAACCGATGTTTTTAGAGGAGGAATCCATTCTCTCATAAAAATCATTGATTATTTTACATTTATTTTGTCGCTGCCTTACGGATCATAGAACTGAGGAATTCTTTAGAAAGTAACCAGCTGATTCATTACTAATGAGAGTAAACATTAGTTTCTACGCTGTTATAAAAACTTGCAGTGAAGGACTTCTTGAACGTAACTTAATGTGTGGTGCGTTCAAACCTACGACAAACGAGTTCACACGGTAGTGATTGGGCATGGCCTGCAGATAAATCAATCATCTGCCAGCAAACATTGGCCTGACGCGGTTCGCTGAAGGTTCCAACGGTAGCGATGACAAGACTACAGCAGGTAAAGGGTTGAGGTGGAGCTCCAGGCATCATCAACAACATCCGTGTTGGGCTGCAGGCTGAGGCATATTATCTCGGATTACTTTCTACAAGCCCTTCCCAGAAGCAGTAGAGGGAACATGCTTGGAAAGAAACGAGAATATTTGGCACAATAGAAAAAAAATAAATAAATGAATTTAAGTATTCATAGACACGTCTCACACACACACACACACACACTATAGGCTTATTGACTTGGATGGGAAACATTTCCTGAATTGAAAAAGTCACTGAGGAAGATCTCCAGTCCTGTTTTATATTTGTATCTTCACCTGTGTGAGCAGGAACTCTGAAGTGGTGAACAGGTACTTCCTGTTTGACTGGGGTATAAATATGAGGTGACACAGGCCTGATTCTCTCTGAGGTTCTTCACCATGATGAAGACCAGAGAACACAGCAATGAGGAGCAAAGAAAAGTTGTAGAGCTG
>VRLP01007403.1:0-22043 GCA_009660295.1 Lophius piscatorius | reverse complement strand
TTAAAAAAGGACTTAAAACTTTCCTTTTTAGCAGAATCTATAACCTTAATTAACATTGTTGGTTTTTTGGTAAGGCTTTTATATAGTTATTATTTTATTTTTTATTGATGCTTTTATCTGCTTTTACTTTGTAGCACTTTGAGATTTGATCCAAATGTAAAGTGCATTATAAATTAAATGTATTATTATTATTATTATTATTATCAATTTACTTACTCTTAGTCTTGTTGTCACCTTTAGCACAGATTTCATCCTTGATCTTCTTTACATCCTCTGTTGTTAAGTCTCCACTTTTTAGAACCACAACCTGAGGTAACTCATCTTCTCGGTCACTCCCGCTGTCATCATCCAGTGTTGGCATCACCTGCCGCTGAGAATGAAAACATGATTGGGTAAATTCTAAACCAGACTATGTGAGAGATAGTCAGAGAGTAAAGGGGAAAGAAAGAGTGATACATCAGCATAGACCTTGGCTTTAACAAAGTCTCAAGAACTCAAATATAAAGACTTTTTCCACACTAACTAAAAATTGTGATCATAAAAGACTAAAAAAGAGCTGTAAACATAAAGTTTGTATGACTGTATTGCACCTGATTCATAACTTACATATTTCACATCTAAGGCCAGCTGTAGCTCAGTGGGTAGAGCGGCCGTCTCCCAATCTGAACCACAGAAGGTAGCTATTTCAAGACTTGGCCCTACAACATTCTCCCAGCACTCATCTCTCGGGGATGGGTGAAATGCAGAGAAATAATTTCACTATGTCTTGCTTTGTATAACTATGTGATTAATAAAGGATGCGTTATTAATTAATGACCTGGTACGTCAGGGGCATCTTTTAACAGCAGCATTCTGTTTGATTAGACGCATTGTCTGTAACGACTGAATTTCGCCTTTGGGGATTAATAAAGTATTTTTGTATCTAATAGTAGTCCGATCTGAAAAGGTGAACATGAGCCTTCTGTAGTTTGAATGAATAATGTGGAAAATATTGTCAAACAGATATTTCAAACAAGATGAGAAAAGGTTATCCGGGGTCTGGGCAGATAGTGTACGCTAATGTTAGCAATGCTATCTTAAGTCATTACATGCATACCTTAGTGTCCACAGTCGGTCCTTCTTTGAAACCAACGTCATTTTTAAATTTCTTAAGGAAGGACGGTTCCGCTGGTTTCACCCACGACACGCCACTGGCCTTATTTCTGTTCATTACACAGGATAAATCGAGCTCGTAAAATAATTTGAGATTATCCCAGTGTTGAGCCCACAAAACACGAATACGTCACATGCATCAGACGCAGAGTAAGGCGGGCGTTCGAACAGAGCAAGCCAATCAGGGGCAGACCAGGGTAGGTCTGTTAGGATTACAGATTTCGCTTCCTAGTATGGACTCCCGTCAGTGTAATGAGTGCTAACATAGTATCGGGGTCTCTCTACGCACTAGTAGCGGGGATTTTAGGTGCTGCTGCCTCTTTGTTCGCCAAGCTGTCACTCGGGGCAGACCACATGAGAGATATGTGTGAGTCAGGGCTCAGGGACTGGACTGAAACACCCGATGGACCTGCAGCATGTGAATGGGTGAGATCACTACAGAGCACATACTGTATAACATTTTATGATTGGATTTATTACGTTAGTGGTATGGTACAGGTGAAAATGTATTTAACCAATAAATATAATGTTAATCAAACAAGTGATGGCATTTTAATTAATTATTTCACAGAAATGTACTCAATTAGGTCTACTTCATATGCCCCAAAATATTCCTAAAAGTAAGAACAGGTCTACTTATCATTGGTTGAATTAATTCCTGAATTTCAAATTCGAAAATATTCTATAAACAGGACAGAACAACAGACACAATTTAAATAAATGTCCAGTGTGTAGTATTTAGTGAAATCTAGTGGTTAGCATTCAGATTGCATCATAGGTTACACAACAGCACAACTTCCCACCATCCCGGGTTTGTATTAGCCTTGTTCTCAACAGTTTAGAGCCAGGTACTGGTTCCGGGCTGGTGCAAGAGCCAGTTCTCATTCGGTTTGAATTACGAACGCCGCAGGGTCCCTCTGACTAGAGAGCCGCGTCACTGCCTACACCTTGGATACGTTTCCGCTTTCCCAGCAACCACTGTGCTAAAGCCATAACAACATTGGCACCCAGCATCTCTTCGCAGGGGGTGCTGCTGGACATATGTGAATACATTGGCATCCAAACAAAACTACTCTTGCAGAATCATCCGCTCGACTTAACCGCTGTGGACCGCCATTACGTCGAGGATTAAAGATAATTACCTACCACGTCCTGACTCTTACTTACTGCTGAACGTAAGATGCCTGTTAGCTTCTGCCTACAACTAGCCACATAGCATCGACTTCATTGCAGCCGATCAAGTTTTATTTAATAAAACAAATAAATGATACAACATTGTTTATCTTTACAGGTGGCCTGAAACTCACCTGCTGTGTGCCCCAGAAAATTTGTTGGGATAATTTCACTGATGGCCACTGTTCATGTAATCATTAAGTGTTCTGTTTGAGGTATCATGACTTGCATTATGACACAAAGCTTTATTATTAATAATATATTTTGTTTATAACGCACTATAGATTTGGATCAAATCTCAAAGTGCAACAAGGTAAAAGCAGACAAAAAGCATCAATGAAAAAAGTATAATAATAATAATAATATAAAAATACGACCAAACATGTTAGCAGTAATGTTAATTAAAAGTTATAGGGTCTGCTAAAAAGGAAAGTTTTAAGCCCTTTTTCAAAACTCTCAGTCATCTGTGGAGCCCTCAGAATGTCAGGGAGGGCATTCCACAGACGAGGGGCAGCAGAACAGGATGCCTGATCACCCATGGCGCTGAGCTTAGTCTGGGGGATGTCCGGGAGTACGGGGTTTGACTGGGTAAAATGGAGGGATCGTGTTGAGGTCAGTGGGGTGAGCAGTTCTTTCAGGTAGGGGGATGCATTGCCATGGATGCACTGTAATGTATCCCAGAACTACAAAAGTCACAATTATTTATATATATATATATTTTATATATATTATATAACACTGTGTATATGTGCTCAATTAAGTTTTTTAATAAAAACCTTGATACTTCATTGTGGTCTGTTTTCTTCAGGTGTGCTTCAAGAATGTATCTTCTGTCTTCTCGAGATATCAGTCAATTCTCTTTTCCTGTGCACAGTGAGAAATAATACATAAAAATACATCCACGTCTGACACAAGTCCATTTTATATTCATGTACTATAAAGTATACTATGGTATCATCACACTTTATCTGATACTGTATTATTGTAAACCAGACTGTAATCAGTACTTATATGATACTACACAATCTAACGCTGCATTCTATTTTGCCCTTTAGCTAAAGTATAGAGGTACATTATGGCATATGACATCTGTAAATAACAACAAAAAAAGAGAACAGCAAATTAACAGTCTTAAATGTCAATGACACATGCCACACTTTAGGGTAGTATATCACCCACCATCGTCTTCAGCTGTTGCGGAGCTCACATTTCCCCTTTTGTAGAGGAAGATGTTTAGAACTTGAATGCAGGTTTCGGTTCTGCTGAATCTTGTTGTGTTGACTGTGGTCCCGATTGGGTCTCGTACATATGTCTGTCATCTTTAGTTTGTCTTAACTTTGCTATTGATCCGTTCGGTCAGCCATACTGCACTGCCGACAGTTGCCCTTTATTTGCTTCAACACCAACTTTATATCAATCAGAGACACGCGGTTTTCACCTCTACGACCACCACTGCTTTATTTCACATCCACGATGAAACTTTTCATTCTAAACTAAAAAAAGTGTTCTTCTTGTAGATGCAGTGCGCACTCGTTAAGGCTTCTAAACATGGAAGACAAGAAGTTTTACATTGCTGCGACAACACAGCAATACAAAATATAATATAATATGCAATAACGCAGCAATGCAAAATATCATAATATATCATAATAATAAAATATATCAATGCAAGTTGATATTACTGCTCCCGAAGAAGCAGCAACGATATCAACTTTGGCAATCCACTTTCTTCGGCTTCTCCAGAGTTGGGCCACGGCAGTAATAATAACAGTAATAATAGTATGATAAAATTTTGCAATTGCTTATTGGAAAATAGTATACTATAATAATAATAATAATAATAATTGTAATCATCATCAACACATTGTAATCAGTTGGCATCAAGCAGGTCCATAGCGG
Source organism: Lophius piscatorius (assembly GCA_009660295.1). NCBI lineage: Eukaryota > Metazoa > Chordata > Actinopteri > Lophiiformes > Lophiidae > Lophius > Lophius piscatorius. Next base: position 17,819 of record VRLP01007403.1, on the reverse strand, counting down.
AAGAATTCAAAGTTAGTAAGATAATAATAATAATAATAATAATACATTTAATTTATAATGCACTTTACATTTGGATCAAATCTCAAAGTGCTACAAAGTAAAAGCAGATAAAAGCATCAATAAAAAAATTAAATAATAACTATATAAAAGCCTGACCAAAAAGCAGCAATGTTAATTAAAGTAATGATGCAAAAATGATGCAATAATTCAGTTACATGCATTAAAGTGAGAGGGATATATTGAGAGTGAGAAAGGAAGAGAGAGAATCATGGGCACCTGTGTGCATCATGGGAGACCCCCCCCTTAACACTGCAACCTAGGAGCGTAGTGCTCTGGTTGGACAATATAGAGCTATGAGCTCTTTCAGTTGCATTGGTGCCTTACCATTATAGGCTTAGTAAGTGAGAAAAAGGATTTTGAATTCGATTTTAGATTTTAACGGCAGCCAATGGATTGAAACTAATATCAAAGAGATATGTTCTCTTATACTGGTTCTGGTCAGCACACGTGCAGCAGCATTTTGAATCAGCTGGAGAGGCTTCAGCAACGTATTGGGGCCGCCCACTAATAGGGCACTGCAGTTATCCAGCCTGGAAGTAACAAATGCATGCACTGATTTTTCTGCATATTTTTGACACAGAATGTGCCGTATTAGAAATATTACATGAAAAAAGGCAGTCCTAGAAATCTGTTTTATGTGGGAGTCAAAGAACATATCGTGATCAAAGATAACTCCCAGCTTCCACACAGCACAGTAACTTCAGTTTATCCGGATTCAATAATAGAAAATAGCAGGTCATCCAGGTTTTAATGTCTTTGAAACATGCCTTACGTTTGGATAAGTGGTTAGATTCACCCTGTTTTCATTGATAAGTACAATTGTGTGTACTGTTGGCCTCTCTAATAGCTGCAGAAACAATAGCAACATTAATAAAATAAGCGCTACATGACAAATTTGTATAAACATTATAAATTGAAATTAAAAGTATAAATTGCTGGGAGGGTTGCTTGACTGGACAAAAATACCAAATTACATGAAGGGTTCTTCTACAACTATCAGGTCAACTACAAGGATGACCTCGGCCATAGATAGAAAATTGGGAATTATTTGCGTTTGCCAAATGGCATTTACTTTGTGCATTATCTTTTTCCATCTCTGTGAATAGTGGAATAAGATACGAAAAAACTTCCCAGCCCTTGGATCCTATAACAAGACACTTAAACCCATTTGCCCTCCTAAGCGCTTCACTGGGGCAGCCCACTGCTCCCTCAAGGATGGGTCAAATGCATAGAATAAATTTCACAATACTGTACAGTGCTTAAATTGTATGACTGTATGATTAATAAAGTATTTGTTATTATTATTACTTGTTAATTATCAATAACGTTAAGTACAAGTTTTCATCCTGGACTGTAAAATGTATAATAGGGTATGGAAGAAGTTGCATATATATATATATATAATCTCTCCAGCGTATTGGTCTACCCCGGGTCTCCTCCAACATGGACATGCCCGAAAGCCCCCCCCCCCGGGAGAATATATATATATATATATATATATATATATTTTAATTATATATATATCTCGTTATTGTTATCCACCGCTTATCTGGGTCCGGGTCGCGGGGGCAGCAGTTTCAGCAGGGAAGCCCAGACTTTCCTCCCCGGCCACATCCACCAATTCCTCTAGGAGGATTCCGAGGCGTTCCCACGCCAGCCGAGAGATGTAAAAGAAAATCGTGTTAACGGACATCATTCAATGACAATCAAGACTATATCAGCTTCATGATGAATGAATGAATGTCCAGAACAAGTTCAGGCTCTACTCCTCTATCTAGTGCTGTGAGGAACCTGAGTTGAATTATGCTAATAAGATTCATGGTTTATATATTATTACCTAAAAGGTAACTGTGTTGTGAAGCAGAGAATTTTACTTTTAGACTTTGTTTTTAGATAGCTCTGGATGAAGCTCTGCTTCTCTCTATATCTGCTCTATTCTCCCCCTCCCTACCAGAGCAGACAATTGGCTCACTACATGTCTTGTGTGCGCGCTGCGTATTCGCAGCCCTGCGGTTCATAGTCAAACGAAAACTTTGTGACCACTGCGTATTACCGGCAGATGGTGCACCCCTGGACTTCTGTTTTGGCTTGAAGACGTTTCACCTCTCCTCCAAGAGGCATCTTCAGTTTGCATCAAATAAAATCAAGAATAACTGCATTTTTATTTACTCATCTTTAGTGGTTTGCTCACGATATCTACGCAATGTAACTACGGAAAACCTTGTGGAGTCACCTACTACTAAATCAGTAATGTTATTCAAATGAATAGCTTTTGGTTACTTTACATAATTTATGTAGCCGAATTTCAGGTGTAGAAAGTTAAATTTTGTCTTAAATCTATCACCTTCTTCGTTTCACCTGCAGCTCCACATCCCCTTTCGGCTGCTCTGCGGTGGCCTGCTGTTCACTTGTAATGCCGTCATGTGGACCTTCTTCTCCAAGGCTCTTCGATACAGCTCCTCCTCAGCCAGAGCCGCGGTCACTACCACGGCAACCAATTTCATATCCTCAGTAAGCTGTAGTTCCTCAACAGTACAGTCAGTGAGAAGATACGTACTTCAGATATTATTGACATTAACAGCCTTGTCTATGTCTTCGTTTAACAGTGAGTCTGTTTGTTTTAGGCCATCCTGGGGAGAGTGATTTTTGGAGAGACCCAACCAACTCTATGGTGGGTTGGCATTTCTCTCATGTTGTGCGGCCTGCTTATGCTCCATGCCTCCATGCCTCAGACGGGCCCTCTGGAGGGTAAAAAGGAAAAGTAGTGATTGATGCCGCCACTGTTGTTCTGCAACAGCAAGCTGTGGAAATCCAAGTTTGGAACTTCTCAGGGTCTTTAAGGGTTGCTCATACATAGATAGATACATAGAGACTTTATTAATGCCCAAGAGGGGAAATTGTAATTGTTGCAGCAGCTTCAGCATACAGGTAAAGATGACTAAACAAGAAGACATACTATGTAATATAAATTAAAATACAGGAATAAACAGCACGCAAATATAAAGAAAAAATAATAGAGTCTGATCTCCCATGGAATATATAATATGAATTAAAATAGTCCAGTTAGAGATGTGCAATATTTGTCCAGGTGCAGATGTGCAGTAGTTGTCCAGGTCCCGATGTGCAATAATTGACCAGGTGCAGAGCATGGAACCTCAGTGCTTCATGTTAAGTGGAACTAAAACAACAACAATTATTTCAAAGTTGATTGTGCATTTTAACACTACTCAGAATTAAATGTGCATTAATTTGATATTGTTTTGTGTTTAAGACGATTGAGGGCGGTATGTTTCAACCATGATGTTTTGTTTTCAACCATACTGTTTTGTTTGTTGATTTCTCAGCAGTATTATACCGAACGATTTGGACACATTTCCACAAAAGAAGGTGGAACAATGGTATATGGACTAAAATAAATTGTATCCACATTCCATGATTGGTTGTATCCACATTCCACATTCCATATCCACATTCCAGTAATGCAGGTTATCATTTCAACCGTGTTTGTATGTTTGTTTGGTTGTCTGTTTGTTTGTGAGCAAGATTATGAAGAACTAGGACAGAAGGAAGGTTTTCATGAGATTTTACCCAGCATTGGTTTTGGCACATCATAGAGGTGATTTAGTTTTGGTGACGTTATGTGTTTTACAACATTACAAAAAAATAATATAGAGAAAACAAGAAAAAGCTCTCACAGAGCGCAAACCTCTACCAAGGCACAACAGTACCCTAGGTTAAGGAAAAATTCTTCCAGAGTTCTACCTTAATATCTGAGTTACTTCCAGCCTCTAAATTTACTGACAAATCCAACAAACAAATGCTGTGAACCATGTAACATCAGAGAAATTTAATCACCTCTAGGACATGCCAAAACCTATCACTGGGTAGTAAATCAGTCCTGTAATTTTCCCCACCACGCACAGGTGGGAAAACTTTACCTGCTTAACAGAGCTAATTATAAGATGTTTTGAGTAGTGATGTTACAATGTGGCCATTACTGCTTTTATTCTTTTGATTCCTTTGATTTTTCTGTGGGGGTGGAACTGGGGGTTCAGTGTGCTGAACAGAGATGCTGAAGTGGAACGTTTAGGCAATAACTCAGACAATAATGGAGAAATCTGCATGGATTTTTCCTAAACCTGGGGTACTATTGTGCCTTGGCAGAGGTTTGCGCTCTCTGAGTGCTTATTCCAGTATTATAAGATACTTTCCCTAACATCGCAAAATGTACTTAATTAACTCCTTCAAAGATTTGAGGGTGGGTGGTTAAAATTCTTTTCTTTACATATTTTAAGTGTTTTTATTTATGTTGTTTAGCCATGCTTTGTTTTTATACTTTTCAAGTGCACTGATGGGGTGGAGCAACCTTATTTTCGTTGTACCTTGTGCAATGACAATAAAAGCTATTTTATTGTATTGGAGACAGACTATTGAAGAACTGTGCAGAGCAGCTGGCTGCTATTTGTTCTTCCCTTCTTATGAAGTATCTACAGCTTCACGGGGTCTCTCATCTCTGGAAGGACTCGATAATTGTACTAGGGTTGCCACAATATCAAATTAGAAAACAATACGATTATCATGGTAAAAAATATTACAATAACGATATTTTCACAATATCTTGCAATCATTTAAAATAGAATGTGATCACTTGAATGCGTCTATATTTTATTCTCCAAATTTTTATCTTTCTTCAAAAACAACTAATTACAATGTGAACCATGTTCACAAATATTTTTCTGAGAATATGTAAAGAAAAAAAATTAATCAGATCAACTTTAAATCTTTGAACACAGGAGCCTTTGCATTTGTACATATACAGTTCTTAATATCTGCAATCTGATCTGCATGTTTTAAAGTAGGGTTGAGTCCACATCAAGGGCCGAACAGCACCAAAATAGGGCATTTTTAATCTGAGTTTTTTTAACTATTAATTCTTATTTTATATACTCATTTTATAGACTTCTGAAAAAAACCAAAGGAATAGAAAATAGTCAAATTGCAGATAAAATTTGTGATTGCTCAACATAATTTCTGTCTCCCTCCCTATCAGCAGTGTTTCTGGTAAATGAAAAGTTTTTATTTACAGCCATCAATCAATTTTTAGTAATAATAAAATCAATAAAGCAACTTTAAATAACGCTTAATTGTGTTAAAGACCATTTCATATTAAATGTTAGCAACATTATGTTTTCTTATTTTTCTCACGCAGCAGCTCTGAAACATGTTGAATGTCTGGAGGATGTTATAGCACCTCGCCAGTTAATTAAAACGTGCATTCTAAATTATCTCTAAAATTATTATTTTTTTAAATTAACTAAAATGTATGTGCCACTTACTAATACGTTTATTAATTTGCATATTAACTGTTTTTTTCTCATCCGTATCATCTCCCAGGATTTGGATGACCCCAGCGTTTATTAGAGTAATTGGATAAACGGCCCTCCAGATATTATTGAAATAAGATACGATCTCGCGACCAGATGCCAACATGACGGCAGTCATAAAATTTGCGAATGACTCAGCAATTGTTCACTACTCAGTGACGATGACTCTGATCACCCCCGTGGTGGATGATTTTAATATTTGGTGTGAACGCTCTTACCTGAATATTAATGTCCAAAACAAAGGAAATTATTATATACTTCCGGAATAAGCTTCCACTGATTCCTTTTGTTTTCATCCATGGCCATACTGTTGAAGTTGTACCACAGTTCAAATATCTGGGTACAATAATTGATGATAAATTAACATTTGATGCCAACACTGATGCCATTTGTGCAAAGTCCCACGCGTGATTGTATTTTTACTGCAAGTTGAAAAGTGTTAATGTTGAAAGCCGGTTCATGAAAATGTTTTATTCTTGTTATATCAAGTCTGTTTTAACCTTCTCTTTAAAATACTGGTTTGGGTCACTTACCTTGAAGAACGAGAATAGACTGGGGCACATTGTAAAAACGTGTAGCAAGATTACTGGACTGTGTCTGAACGACCTCTAACTCTTATACAGAGTCAGAGCTACAAAGAAAGCACAGTCGATACTTGCTGATGAGTCACCCTCTGTTTACTGAATTCAAGATGCTGCCTTCTGGTAACAGACACGTCTTGCCGAGGTGTAAGACAATAAGACTTAAGGACTCATTTGCTCCTGCCACCACTGCTCTCGTAAATAGCACCATGGGATTTTCTTCCCATTGGCCCTTTTTGCACCGTGTGTACTCTTGTGTTTGTTTGTGAGGACTTCTCACTATTTTTAATCTCTGCTGGCTTTATAAAAAATCCCCTCGGGGATAATAGAGATAACCTTGAACTTTGGTTATCTCCAGAACTGCAGGAGGGTAATTCAGAAAGTGGGTTTATTGGACATTTTTAGTTTGTTAACCCTGAACTGAGGGAAATTCTGGGTTTTCAATTCCAGCATGCAAGATTACTTAAATTCTGAGTCAGTGTTATGGGGATTGTCACCGATAATATAAGTAGTGAAGGAGGGAAAATGGCATGAGAGAAAGTTCCTGTCTGAGTGAATGTAGTTATTACACTAAGCACGTGTGGAAGCAGCGATAAATTAAATACAAATACACAGTTAATTATGGGAAGACAGAATAAGCTGGAGCTATCATATATAAAATCTCAGAATGTCCGGGTATACCAAAAGTTTATCTAGTTAGGTTTGCAGGTAGGAGGGACATATGGGATACCTTACATGCCACTGCGACCCGGACGATGGTAGATACATTCATGAATATACCTTACTTTTTTTTAATCATAATTGCACAATTGAACATTAAGCAAAGTAAAAATCATTCGGTGACTATTAAAGTTCATATATAATACCAATGTTGTAGAGGAAGCCCCATAAAGTAAATAAACTGGAGAGCAGTTCCAAGTCTTTGCTCTGACGTCGGAGACGTTCATGGAGATGTATAGCTTGTGAATGTTATGAATTCAGATATGTGATGGAATGTGTACAGAAACGGTAGTTTCGGACATGTTTTCATGTCTTGATATTCATCAAAACATGAAAACATTCAACCTGGGTGTCTCAGTGCTCTCCCAACAGTTAAAGTTACCTTGGTTACTGACTCAATTTTCTGGAATGGAAAACCAAGAGTTTGACACTTGCTAACGTGATAAATTGGCCTGATATTTAGTAATGTATTCCAATCAGGTGTATTGAGTAAAGCATTCAGTTTCTCCCAATGAGCCTCTGAGCCATGCATCACTTGCCTTGCCTCCATTGTCTCGCTGTGATGGAGTGAGCCTGACTTTGGGAACCTCTGCTCTAGAATCCCTCAACTGAGAATAATCCCACTCAATCCTTAAATTTATTTTATAACCTTGGACAAAAAAAATGAAAATGACAAAATAACCCAAGTTGCAAAAAGGAACCTTTTCAGTACTTGATTGTTGTGTGCAGAAAGCTTTGTTCGAAAACGTTTTTTTTAAATTATACTCAGGAAAAACAAAAAAATGACAGATGAAACCCATTTGTATATCCCCTTCCTCACTTCCTGGGAAGAATAATGATGCAACTGAAAACATAAATAAAATTAATGTAACTTCTATAATGCAAAACAAGTCTCCAAAAGACCCATGGTTCAAAACTGATCTTTAGAGATGCCATTTATACACTTTGGGATAAAAATTTTAATACAGTTGCATCATTCATGGATTGATTCATGTGAACATGTTGAAACGTATGTGCCTTTCTCAGACAGGGTGCATTTGAACACTTATATCTTAGATGCTTTTGTGATGATTTCAGCTTTTTTTTTTTTCAATTAAATTATGCGGTATGGAGAAGTTTTAGATTTGTTGTTTCCAACATCCTCAGTTATAAAGGGGAATACTGCAACTCTCTTTTGCTGCTAGGTTCCAATAATATTTAAACCAAAACATTGAACTAAGAAACTTCATCTGACTTTTCATATCAAGAAAATTACTGAAATTGCTCATTCAACCTTCGAGGATTACCCTTTACTGTATGAATAACAATCAACACAAACACATTTTTGGTTGATGTGTTAAGGTTAATTTCAGAGTAAGTGTTGAGTAGCGTGGGGTAACTGTTGAGTTTTTGCAATGTAAAACTGCAGATGACTTAAAATCATTCAATGCAGATATGTTATTTGACAGGAAACATTAAGATATTTCAGTTCAAAGTGTAGAAATACAAAATAGTTATTTATTTTAGAAACAAAAGCTTGCACCCACAGAATGTTTGAAACAATGTTAACTATTTAAAACAAGTGAACACACGGGGCATTTAAAGGTTAGTTAGAAGACCCTATCCACCTCCTCCAGTCTAGATTCCAGAGGTACAACTGATGGATAGAAACCTCATCCTAGTGTTTTTCCTACGCCGTTTATCAAGTGGAAAATGAGAGAAGATGTATGTAAAAATGTAAATAAAGAGAATGTAAAGTGGTTGGTAGCAAACAGCACATGCCTCTTCTCATCTCTACTAGAAAACAATGATTCCTTCCAGCTCCCTTACAATGGCCAATACATGACAACAGTTTTTCTAAAAACAGTTGTATTATTCTTTTATGTTTAAAAAAACTTAATTTTACTATGAATTGAAACTCTCATCCCTGCAGAGCCACAAAAAATGATAGAAACACCATAGTTTGTAGACCAGGCCAGCAAATGGTAATCTATTCTATACTAATGACCAGCGCACATGTTGTTATATAGCTTGATGAGTAAATATGGAGGTGATGCTCACACAAAAATAGATAATTTTGTCTCGACAAACAATTAAGTGTTACCCTGACTAACAAGGCAACAACTTGATAGTCGCACATAGTTATTACATTTTCAGTTCTCCATTTACAGAACAATAACAAAAACAATTGCGGTCTAGGCATGTACGAAGTGGGACCAAGAAATTGTATCCTTACACATAAATACTCCTCGTGGTATGACCTCAAGCCAAACTATTATTGTTTATACAGAGAACTCTGACGTGTTGGTTCAACATTGAGTTAAAAAAGCCCTTACATTGTTGCATCCATATCCATATGGTTCTAGAGCAGTGCTGCCAGACTGAAATATGTGTCCCTGTCAGCAAGCAGTCATTCAAGTGGTATTTCTATGACATCCTCCTCAATGATCTCCCCCTGTGGGATGGTGATGTGATGTGGGGGGCTCTTCTTGCAGCTCAGCCCTACGAAGGGGCTGCACCAGGAGAGAGAGAAAGGGCTGCCAAATGCAATCTGCATGGCCTCCCAACATGGCACCCTCCCCCACTTCCCCGTCTCCCCCTTGAGACGCTCGATTGCCTAGAGAAGACACAGCAAGGAGGGTGGTGAATGGAGCTGAGCCACAAACAACTGAATGTCTGTGTACATGCGCGAACATAACATGACATACAATATACAGCTGATGATTAACTACAACACTGACTTTTCGCTTTGGGCCTGTTTCTCTAAAATCCAACTTAAGATGTAAAGGTTAAAAAAAAAAAAGCATGTAAATTTTCAATCTTTGAGGTGCAGCTTGAAAAATTATATCTAGCAGTGAAGTTCAAGATTGCTAATTATATCTACAGTAGAATCTAAAGTGTCAAGATGATTTCATTGTTTACGACTGCATCAAGTTTATGCTACGGTGTGAATTGGAACTAGTACTCATGTTATTGGGCTAATCCTATATCATTTTTCATCCCTATATCCAAGTCTGGTGACCAATTTGCACATCACGACCAATAACACAAGAATTGAGTCTGATTTTCCCAGCCTGGGCATAGTTCACAATACTTCTTCACGCGTTCATAGCTCCACCTCCTCCACGGAGCAGGTGAGATGGGTCAGTCGTGGCGATGAGATCAACCGGCGGAACACATTAAACTAAATTGACAAATGCGTCATCCAATGACCATGATAAATATGAGATTTTGTCTCCTCTATTTTGGTTCTGGTAAACTTCATATTTTTTAAACTACTTTTTAATCCCAGCCCTTTTCACAATATTGTACAATGATTTCGTCCCCTTCTTTTAAGATGTTTGTCATCTGAAAACGGTCTTTAAACTATTTTCAATGTGGTTTTCAATAACAATAACTTAATGTTACCAACAACTCTTTTATTTTGCATAAGACATGTAAGAGTTGTGTATAAAATACAACATTTAAATTCATCTGCATACAATTTTTAATGTATTTGCATTAGTTCTGATTAATTTGAAACAGGCCCAAAATGTAATGAACACTGCATAAAGTCACACACATGCAGCTTCAAGATAAAGAATAAATCTGTTTAACAAGCAAACATGTCAAATGGCCAAAACAGTACATGCATCCAGTTATACACTCATTCATAGATATTGTTTGGTTGAATCTCAAACGTAAAATAAAAGACTTAAGCCTTTTGGGTTTGTTTGTTTGTTTAACTGACTGTTATGTGCATGCTTTTGTTACGCTTTTGGGGGATGGCTCGTGTGACCTCTGATTCAGGCTTACCTCTCCATAAGTTTAAAAAGAGTTGACTGCTTCAGAGAGATTTACTTATCAACCAAAGTTTGATTGAGTGAACATATCATGGAAAAGAGGCAGAAGGGAAAAACAAACAAAGATAGTGAGAGAGAGTATAACAAAGCAAGATGTGAGAGGACTAAATTGAAACTAAAAAGTTTTTTCATTGACAAAAATTGAGAGGCAGAAACACATCGGGGCATACTAACCCCTTCATAATCAAAGAGAAATAAATGCATTTAAAGGCAGAAAAAACACAGTTTTCGCATTGCAACTGAGAAATATTTATTCCTGGTGCATATACTGAAATATCGTCTGAAAATTTAGAATTTATTTTCTGTCAAAACATATAATGTCCATCATCACCCTCATCATTAGACAAGTGTTTCATTAGTAAATTAGCCTTCAACGGTACCATGCACTCAGATGATAAATAACACATAAGGTATCATATAAACAAAGAAAAGAAGAATAAAAATTCACACCTTGTAGCTAAGAAAAAATTGAAATGCGAAACCTAAACGATAACATGTAAATCTGCCTGTTTAATACATGTGTGAATTATATAAGTTCAGACTGTAAATACTTTAACTTTACTTTAAAATGACCTTTGTGGAATTTCTTTTAAAGTAACTATAAGTGTCAATGAAATTGGCATTCGCTCACAACATCAAAACACCACATTGATTTAGAGCACAGGGGCTGACAAATGTTATTGTGCACACACGCTCACACAATAGCAAACCTTTCCTCAAAAAAAACAAACAAGCATATGTCAGTTACAGTGTTGCTGTTGCCATTATTGAAACCAGGAAAAAATTTTACCGCTGAAAGACTAGGACAACGCATGTGCCAACTGAAACCATTCAATCTCTTATTGAGCACTGGAAGAATAATCCAACAAAACCTGACATGAGAGTAAACAAGGAAAATGTTCCACACATTGTCAACATGTACAACAGCTATAAAAAAAAATTTCTAAACATGATTTAACTGCAGTTTGTTGTTCATTGGTCTCTAATATGAGGCTCAGAGACAACAGATGGATAAAGGAATTAAAGACATTTTATGAAAGTACAGCATTGGCTTTTACACTTCGAAGGAAAATTATACAACCCACAGTGTATATGAAAGTTATTGAAAAAAATATACTTACAAACAAATTAAAAAAAAAAAAGTTTCCACAGTCAGCAAATTTCTGATTGTACCAACTACTGCAGTCTCTTAATGATTCAACACTCAGACTCATCAGAGGCAAAAACTGAGCCAACCTTCATAAACTTCATAAGCAACAGAGTCTCAAAGCTTTTTTGTTAGTTACGTCAGGGCTTCACGCCCAAACTCCAGGTTACACCATTGTTGAGAAAAAAAACATACAAAAAGTTACCATAGCTCAGAACCATCTAACTGAGACAGACATCTTGGGATGCCGTTCTGCGGAGCGATGAAATTAAGTCCACATGATCAGCCAAATGTGCAGAAAGAACATCCAACCTACATAGTGGAGGCATGTTGATGCCCCGAAACCGCTTTGTTTCCTCAGGTGTTGGAGACCTGCAATGTGTAAGGAGTAAGATGGATTTCATCAAGTATCAAGAAATCCTAGAAGAAAACATCTCACCATCTATGAGCAAGTCAATGCTTGGAAGTCAATAGACATTTTAAAAAGAGAACAATCCAAAGCAGACCTACAAGTCACTAAGCCTTGGTGCCAAGAGATGTCCAGAAACATTCTAGAGTGGTCATCAAAGTCACCTGATTTGAATCCAATAGAGAATCTCTGCTAGAACTTGAAGATGGAATATTCCAGAAGTATAATAGGCTAAAATTCCACAGGAAGCCAGCAGCTGATGTCTGGATACCAATCATGTTTCAATTGGGTCACAGTAGCTAAAGGGTAAGACAGATGCTCATAATTAAAAGGATGCAAAATTGAAAGTGCAATAGTCAGTAAAAGAAGCGATTTGCATTAAATTTGAGAACGTTATATTTTTACTGCAATGTAAACCGTTCTTGTGTCATCTATTCATTCCATACAGCTGGTAAATAGTATATTTAATAAACCAAGTAATTTAAAATACGTTTTAAGAACTTTAATTTTTTGATGCGTCATGAAGTTCAAAGCCAACAAATTAACAGCTAATGAAAAAAAAGAAAGTAAAGGATAATTGCAACACTAATTTGTATAAATACACAGAACGAAGGTTGAGTTAGTTGTAACCTTTTAAACTCATAAATCTAAAATTCTCAATATAATTGTCAAAATGCTTACATTCTGCACCACTTCATAATTTTTGTTTATTTATATTTTAACCCTGGGGTCTATTTTGTTTATTGTGTATTTGTCTTACATATTTGGCGCTTGAACACTATAATACTAACCCTAAAAAGTCAGGGATATTATGGAATCGTCATCGCCGTTACCATGCACCAAAGCAGCCGCAGATCCTTTGTGTTAAGGCAATAACTCAAAAACTATTTGATGGATTATTTTCAAGCGGTTACAGATGATGAATGATTTACACTGGGGCCTGTTGCTCCTGTGCAAGGGGTGGAGTGACAGCAAAGCTGCAAGAGCCACCTTCGTTCTTGAACCAACACTGACCCAATGCCGGTCGCTGGACCGTCCCTCACCCTTGCATTTGAAGTAGCTGGCCAGCAACAACTTATTCCTTATGTTTTTCTTTACCTGGATTGGTTTTCATAGGGTTAGCATAGAATGTGTACAATGTCCAGTCATAACACAGCAGTAAACAACATTTTTCCAATGAACAAACAGCAAGAGGAGCTTATGACTACAAGGAAAATTTTGCACAACATTTGGGTACATGTTGGAAGTATAAAATTATAAATCAAATAAATAATCATTTCATCATTCAATTAATTAAATACAATATATATTTAAAAGGAAGGCGATAATCTGACAGAATATTCCCCAGCCCTAGCTCCTGGAATATGTGGTGGCACTCCTAGACTATATTTCCTCCTCAATTGTAGTGAGATGAAGTTTTAAGAACAGTTTTCTGAAACCACAACAGATAAGTATGATTTTCTAGAATTTAGCGGACTAAACACGTTAAGTGTAAAAGCAAGAACAAACCACGAAGAGAGGAAGCCACTGATACAAAAACAGAAACAGCTCAGATAGAAATGTGGCATTACAGAGTTTGGGAAAATCACTCACAAACTCAAGAGTTTTGTTTTTCTCTGCAACTCAACTCACTCACGATAAATTTATAGCGCATTTGGTCTGCAACACAAAAAGCAGTAGGGAAGCAGTCCATGGCTAGCATGTGAGATAAAGTGGAAACCACTGGGAGCAACAGACTGCCAAAGAAAGCTCTGTGGGGCTGGGGGGGGCTTCCCACTTATGTTTTGAACCTGTTGCCTTTTTCCCTGTGCTGAGCTCTCACACCACATACTTGTAGGTCTCAGCCTTCCCACGGTCAGGGGTGGAGAAGGGACTAAACCAGAATAATGAGAAAGGGTGTCCAAATACCGCCCTCATGTTCATCCACTTAGTTTTTTTTGCCCATCTTCTCTCTTCCTTTTTCAACTGCTCTATGCCCTGAAAACGAGAGACAGCCAAGCTTCAGACCTTTATGACTCCATCAGTATTCACAATTCAATTTATCTTCTCAGCGGTCCAATATATATATATATATATATATATATATATATATATACACACACACACATATTTTATATAAAATATGTGTATATATATATATATATATATACACACATATTTTATATGAAACGGTCTTAATTCAAATTCATAATATATAAACACACATATACATATAAATACATACACCAATATAAGGTTGAGGATACAAGTATGACGTGGAAGATACAAGCGGCTGAAATGAGCTTCCTTCGTAAATTGGCTGGGCTCAGACTCAGAGATAAGAAAAAGAAGCTCAGACATCCGGAGAGAGCTCGAAGTGGAGTAGCTACTCCTACGCGTTGAAAGGAGCCAGTTGAGGTGGTTCGGGCATCTGATTAGGATAACTCCACGATGGCTCCCACGTCAGACTGGGATTAGACCCCGATGTGGACCCAGATCGCGATCAACAATCAATATATATCAATAAATTATATATATATATATATATATATATATATATATATATATATATATATATATACATACACATACACATAATATATATATATAGTAGCTGGCCAGCAACAACTTATTCCTTATGTTTTTCTTTACCTGGATTGGTTTTCATAGGGTTAGCATAGAATGTGTACAATGTCCAGTCATAACACAGCAGTAAACAACATTTTTCCAATGAACAAACAGCAAGAGGAGCTTATGACTCCTCTTGTCATAAGACTTGTCTATATATGTATATATATATATATATATATATACATATATAGACATGTTCTACAGCCTGCAATACAGACATGTTCTACAGTCTGCAATATTATAAACCGACAAATATACCATTTCTGTTGCTTACCAGCAAACCTTTTGGATTTCTATCCGTATTTGTAGTTGTTATTTTGTATTTGTATTTGTATTTGTACGGATTCTACCGAGTCCGGTGACGATCTGCCTAACTTTTGCTGCAAGTATGCTATCACCCGGAGACTTCCGTATCTGTTTGTTTCATGGTTTATGTCAGTTTCTTTTTGTTCATCGTTGATTTTAGTTTGTTTATCCATCCTGTTCATCGCTGCCACAGTGACATATTCCCCCAAATCTGCTGTTGATCGCGTTCTGTGTTTGATGGCTTTTTTCTCCAACTATAGGATTGTTTTAATCTCAGACAACTTGTCGAAGTCCCCACCCACACCATGGGGCACACTCTGGATCTTGTCATCACTGACTCTGCTCCTCTCAGCAATCTTCCTGTGTACGATCTGGGTGTGTCCGACCACAAGGCCTTCACCATGGAATTGTCAATTTTGTCCCCCCCCACCAGGGCCAAACGTCAAATCTGATTTAGAAAATTATCAACCCAAAAACCATTACAGTCGACCTCCAGCATCTTCTTTCTGCAAACTTTGTGTCAGCCAATGACTCAGTGGATTTTTACAATAACACCCTGAGTAGCATCCTGGATCGTTACGCCACTGTAAAAACTAGAACAGTCACCTTCTCCCTTTCAGCCCCCTGGTTCACCAGCGAGCTATGGAAAATGAAGGCAGCTGGGCTTGCCCTTGAGCGGCGTTACAAGGCTTCATGTCTCACTGTCCACAAACTAACCTTTCAAGTACACCAAAAGGCCTACTCAAGGTCCCTTAGAGGGGGACCCATTCATACCGCCTCCTCTTTCCCCGGACTAAGCTCAGCACCATGGGTGATCGGGCCTTCTGTTCTGCTGCCCCTCGTCTGTGGAATGCCCTCCCTGACCATCTGAGGGCTCCACAGACGACAGAGACTTTCAAAAAAGGACTGAAAACTTTCCTTTTTAGTAGAAACTATTACATTTTATTAACATTGCTGCTTTTTGGTCCTATATTTTTAAATTATTATTATAATATATTTTTTCTTTTTAGTAATGCTTTTTTCTGCTTATACCTTCTAGCACTTTGAGATTTGATCCAATTGTAGAGTGTGCTATAAATGAAATATATTATTATTATAATATATATAATAATAGTCTGTGAGAGACTGAGATCAAACGTGCAGCGGAGCACGAAACTGCTGTCTAATGCCATCTTATGGGCACTGGCGGGGCATTTACCGCAGGCATGAGCTTCTAGCTTACATTCAAAACGATTCACAAAGTTAAGAACACAGGTGCAAATAATTTGGTAGTTTAAGAAGGCTTCGTGAATATGACGTAGGTTTTCTCTTAGGAGTATTAAGAACAAATTTAAGAAAATTCTTATAAAGATATTGGTGAATGAGGCCCATTGTTCTTTGCCAAAATAAACATTGCCACCATTAAAGTTAACAATTTTGTTCCTTTTTGGCTGGGATCATTTCCAAGACAACATTTTTAGTAAAAATAGAATCTGCTACTTTTCATGAAAATGTGCACACAAGAGATTTAAATTAGTTGTTAGTTCCAATTTGAAGATCAAAGATGCCTTTGCTGAAAACCACACTGGGAAGGGCAGAAAGAAGTCAACACTGAAGAGGAAAGGAAAAGGATTTTTGGTCATTAAATGGGGAACTTACGGTTTCGTCGGTACAGATGGAGTGGACCTGGGTGCCGAACATAACAGAGGTGAAGATGAGGAAGAGGAGACCTTCAAAGCACAAGAGTATGAGGAGGATGACTGTTGCCGGTGGAGGGAAAGAACTGCACTCTGGGGGATGAAGGGACATGGAGGAAAAGAAGTGAAGGGGCCATGTAACTAACTGGTCTACACTAAAATCGAACCAACAGCAGCACAGCAGCAATCTACTGACAACTCTTTTGCAGCGCCGCATCAAAGAAGCAAAGCATTACAGCAATACTATAAATGGATAATGTCCACCGTCTGACATACACACACACACATACATATATATACAATTATACATATATATATATATACATATCATATATATACACATATTATATATATACATATATACATATTATACATATATACATATTATATATATATACACATATATACATATTATATATATATACATATTATATATATATACATATATACACATGTATATACATATATATATACACATATTATATATATATACATATATACACATGTATATACATATATATATATATATACACATATACATATATATATATATACACATATTATATATATATATACATATATACACATGTATATACATATATACATATATATACATATATACATATATATATACATATATACATATATATATACATATGTATATACATATATACATATATACATATATACATATATACATATATATATACATATATACACATGTATATACATATATATATATATACATATGTATATACATATATACACATGTATATACATATACATATACATATATATACACATATATATATACATATATATATACACATATATATACACATATATATATACATATACACATATATATATATATACACATATACACATATATATATACATATACATATATATATACATATATATACACATATATATATACACATATATATACACATATATATATATATATATATATATATACACAAATATATATACACATATATATATATATACACATATATACACACATATATATATATATACACACATATATATACACACACATATATATATATATATATATATATATATATATATATATATA
>VRLP01007402.1:0-22051 GCA_009660295.1 Lophius piscatorius | reverse complement strand
CAAATACAATGCAAAGGTTAGTCACATTCGTCCAGTCTCACAGAAGAGCTAATGTGATACAAAAAGTTAATGCTGGTTCTGACAGAAAGGTGTCGGAACCTACGGTGTATCACGGAACTCTTGACTGAAAAAAAAAGGACCTACACAAGACGAGGCAGGTGGTTTGATTTTATGGTCGATCGTTGTATACAGCAAAATCCAGCCACGAAAAGGTCACAATCCAGTGTCCTTCTAGTGCCGGTCCCAAGCCCGGATAAATGGGGAGGGTTGCGTCAGGAAGGGCATCCTAGGTCCATCCGTTAGCCAACAGGACATAACTCGGTACCGGTCTTTGCATCATAAGACTAACTGGCCTGCAATTATTGAGACTGGATTTAGTGAATCCCATTTTAATGACTTCCAAATAGATTCCCCTTAATAATCATACCAACATAATATCTTTAATTTTGTGGTAAAAGGTTCGATAGAATTTAGAGATTTCTTTGTTGCCATGAACCTGTGTTTTCAGATATTGATTGTTGTCTACTTGTTTCATACAGCAGGTATCGTGGCAGTTCCACTAACTTGAAACATACCCGTCTCAACAAAGTTTTTCTCAACCTGAGGTTAACTCAACGGTCATCTAAGAGCAAGTATGTGTTCTACCGACCTCACCCTTAAGCTAGTAAAGCCTCTTATCACATGGCAGCGGCTGGCTTCAGATTTTCTGATTAAACTGGCTAAACCAGAAAGACTTCTCCACTCTCAGCTGTAGCTCAGTGGTTAGAGCGGCCGTCTCCCAATAGGAAAATCGGAAGGTAACCTGTTGAACCTCAGCAGGGCTACATGTCATAGGGTCCTTTAGCAAGACCCTGCAACCCTAAGTCCCCTGGCGCTTCAAAGGGCCTGCCCACTGCTCCCTCAAGGATTAGTCAAATCAGAGAAATTATTTCACTATGCTGTACTGCGTGTGATTGTATTTTATCAATTAAGCATACATTATTATTATTATTCTCACCTTCATCGCTATTTAGAGACAGGACAAGGGCAAGTTGGGTTCTTGATGTTGACAATAGTATTCAGGCATATTACGTGTACGTATTATGTGTCTTCCCCGTCCACATGAACACAAAACTTGAACCTAAGGAACAAAAAATTTAGTTGTAAATGTGATAACCCACATTATCTTGTGAAGAAAAAATAATGATAGTTTATCGGACCTAGGTGTTGGGTCTGGTAAAAAATGATGGTGGTATCATGTGAAAAGAAAGGTTGAAGCAAATATATTCTTATTTGTTGTGCAGACTGTTCAGAGTTCAGTGGAGTAATTCCAATTTTTTGAAGCAAGGTTACATTTGATGAAAAAGTACTTTCACCATATCATCATTAGCTAGAGCTGTATCAACATCAATCTAAGTGAACACATGGATTCTTCTTATTCTAAATTGGTGCTGTTACTGCTAATGCATGAACAACCAATCAAATCAAACAAATATTTACAGTTGACATCGGCAGGAGAGTTCGCGGACAGAGCTGTCGGCAGCACATCAGAAATACTGAATGATGCATTCAATGTCTATTCGTAAGAACCAGTTTCTTATAACGTCTTCATCATCGAGATGTGTTCAAATGTAATCTTGTGAAATGTAGTATTTGGCGAGAAAGTTGAATAAAAGTTGTTTGAAAGAACAATTTGTAGATGTTTTCAATGCAAATCAAGGAATTGCGAAAAAATGTTTGTGCTTAAAGAAATTACACTTCTTGATGTATTCCCCCTACGCTCAGATAAGATTTCCAACCCCGCCCACAATGACGTCACAATATCGGGATTGAAGTATTTGGTAAAGAAAAATGTGTTGTTTGATTTTGTCTGTATCCTCAGCTGTAATTTGCTGAGTTCTGCAAAGCGTCATCCTTTTGGTGTTATAAAAGTGGCCACCCTTATGCTTATGTGTTTGTTTTTTTGTCTCAAACATATACCCTACTTCAGTCAATTAGGATTATTCTCTCTGCCTCGTAATTTTGCTTCAGAGTGCACCAGATTGATGTGTTTAAGATTAAAAGGTACAAAATTAGTCCACTACAAGGTCCAAGATTCAACCCCCGCAGTCTCTCTAAATCCTTTGGGGAAACTCTGGATCACCACTGACCCCCATGGAATACGTAGTGACAAAAAACTCAAATGGAAATATAAATGAAATCCTGATGGATGTGTAAATAGAGTCATGGTTTAAGTACATAAATGTGTTTGCTCAACATAACTTAAATTAATTTGGTTTACACTCATGGCCTTTCATTGGGAAAAGCAAACACGCCATGCTTGTGCCGCAGAAACTGTCTGTGTGGCACAATTTGTATGTTTTTCATTTAACAAAATCGGTCGACTTCTCTTTTTCTTTTTTTTTTAATTCAACCAAAGTCCAGTTTATTCTTATATCTACCTTCCTCCGCTAAGAACTTAACAGTTCGAAATGTATTTTTAGTTTTCATCATCAACCAGTAGTTAATTAATATTAATTATAAGCGTTCCACCATCTTTTTAGGGCAGTGGTGTCAAAGTCAGTCACAGAGCGTGCCAAAATCAAAGATGGAGACCACAATGAGGGCGGAACAGGACTCAAATTGGCCAGGTTTAATCTGAGGTATTAGGACAATATAATTGTTGTTTATTTATTCACTTCATAGAACTCTGAACAAACCAACAGAATAGAAAATACTCAAATTGGAGATTAAATTCAAAATAGATCACCGTAACTATTCTTTTTACTGATACACATATGTGACTTACTAATACGTTTATTATTTATCGTTTTCAAAAATGTTCTCATCCATATCCCCTCCCGGGCTCCGTAGCATCTCTTCTAAGGATTAGCTTAAAGTTAATTGGCATGACAGGATAAACGCTGATAACTGACAACAGTGTAGCCCAGAGAAGCGATGGCACTCTAGATTGACATACTGGGTATTGCAGTGCATCCTGGGACTTGTATTACATGTGATGTTTGTGCTGTATACCAGTGGGCCAGTTATTATAGAAAATAGATATCGTCTCGCGGGCCGGATTTAAATGTTGTGCAGGCTGAATTTGGCCGACGGGCCTTGAGTTTGACAAATGTGTTTTATGGGCAAAAGTTATCAATCAGTAATCATTAATATTGACTTTTAAAGGGCAACCAACGGCATTGACTGAAGGCTGCACATGCTGCGCCACACTTTATAAATCAAATTAGGTTGTGATTGGCGTACGACATGTGTACTGTTTTATAAATCAGAATATTTTTGCGCACAGGCAAATCGTATGTTTGTCCATACGACACCTTCCTCCTCACATCCTACGCGCAGTTTTATAAATGAGGCCCCTGATCATTTATTGTAAATATATACTTGCATTTACTTGGCCAAGGAAGCGGACTAACTGGTGTGAACAAGACCTAAGACAACACTCAAATCTAGATCCGCACAGGTCCTTGAGCAAGAAATGAATCCAACTGCTAATTGGAAAAGACGGAATGAAAACCGTAAAGAATGTTTGATAAATTTTCTGTATTAATGCACTTTTTTTTATTCTGTTCATTACTCGTTTCATATGTAAACTACATTCACCTTTTTCTACATCGAAGGAAGCCCAGCTATTTGTACTGTAAAAGCTTTGATTCGTGACTAATAAGATGCTGAACCGTAATGTTGGTGCATATGAAAGTAAATTATATTTGTGTTCTTAATTCAAACACGAGGCATAATTATGTAAATTGAGATCTTACTATAAACTAACTAAACTAAATTATAAATAAGAAGTATTAAGTATAACAAGTGTTTTCCAACAAATTGCCTCAGATAATAAATTCGCATTGTATTTTGAATTTTTTTTTCAAATTTTCATTTATTTCCTTAAGTGTGAGGAGGTCCAGAGGGTGCGGCCAGTGTTGATACACTCTGTGAAACAGTCTGAGATCAGACAAGCAGCGGCGCTTCAAAGCACATCTTGAACGGTGCTCTGCCGCAGGAAGGCGTCTGGTCACGCCACCACCGTCTTCATTTTTTTCATTTTTCTCCTACGCAATCGTTGTGGTAGTCATGTGTGTTTGTTGCACACGGACATGTAGTTTAATGCCCTTTTATGGGCATTGGCGGGGTGTTTGATCATGCTTATCAGGATCACAGACCCGAGCTGCCAGCTAACCTCAATATGGGATTAACCAGGTTAAGAACACAGGTGCAACTTTTTTTTTTTTTTTTTTTGAACGAATAAGGCAATTTAAGAAAGCTTTCATGAATCTAACGGAAGATTTATCTAAGGAGTCTTCTTAAGTACAAATTTAAGAAGGTTCTTATGAAGATATTGGTGAATTAGGCCCACTGTGAGCATCAGCGTATACATATTAAAATTAACCGTAAAGAGAAAACTCTCATACAGGTTACCCTCAAAGTATGTTAACCCTCCCTTGAACTGGAACACAATCTTTAGTGTCAGTTAGTGGGCTGTGGAGCATCCTTTGGCCTCACAGTGCCATCTGGTGGGCTGAGTATGGTGAAGAAAATAAAAATGAGTCATTAGTTCCTTCGTTGGATGACTATACTGTTTTAAGTTGAAGCTGTGATGGGTAAATGTGGCATCAGTTACAACACCCTTTCAAAGTCTGCAAAATCTAAAATGTATTCACAAACGCACACTTTAAATCCCTTGACAAACTACATTACTAGCTCTTCACAAGAGCTAATAAAAGTTTTGGTCAGTTGTACCGACTTTTCAAGAGAATGAAATTCAAAGCTCAACATGAACAGTATCTTCGTACATAGGGAATAAATGCAGCTGTAAAAAAAAATACAACAATGCTACATTCAATAAATAGATCCGAGTAGCCAGTAACAAGATAACAACAATGGTTCAAGAATAAAATATACGGCTGAATAATTATTCTTGAAAACTCTGTACATGTGCGCAAAAGGTTTGGGAAAATTGGAAAAATTAAACACAATCTACTTACATTTATGTATGTACTATTCTCAATTGTACTTCATATAAACTACCTCAATATGCCATTATCGGCGAAACCTTGGGTTTGCTGGACAGTCCATCAACTGGGGACCCATGAACCTCAGTCTCTTATTGAACAAAGGCCATGAACATGATGGTAATGGATGTGTGTCACATTCCAGAAGCACTTGGGTCTGCTGATTTATGGACCGTAGCAAGTAATTTGCATGTTGCAAAAATCTTAACCTTCATTTGCTTTAACGAAATGCAGCTCTCAGAGGGCGGCTGTCAGCTTTAGCGGAAACGGAGTTAAAACATGACATAAGTAATGAGCCCAAAGTTGAGCATTTCTCCTCCACTCATGGAAATATGCGGAGAATTATCAGTGACATCAGTGTTGACGAACTGGATGATGACTCAGCTCTTTGCACTCTGGGAATTGACTCCATGTTGGCCATGACTCTGCAGAATAAGTTTTTCCAAGGGACAGGCATGAATGTACCTTTCAACAGAATATTTGAGCCCAGCTGTACAATGGCAACTTTGGAAACTATTGTCATTAATAATGGATAATTTCTTATGCTATTTTAAAATTTTCATGAGTTTGAATGAAATTTGAATTTATTTTTGCATGGTAACTGTTTTGTTTTATTGATTTCCTGCCAATCAAATTGGTTAAAAATCTTTATGACTGTTTATGCTACCCTATAAAAATCAAACAACAAACAACCATTCATTCCCGTAGGCATTTTGATATCACCAATCCACCTAAAATGCATATTTTTGGACAGTGGGGGGAAAGAAATAGTATCCAAAGAAAACTCACGAAAACATGGAGAGAACACGCAAACTTCTGTGTCAACAAATCCCGTGGTTGATTTGAACCTGAACCTTTTTGCTATGATGCAAGAATACTACGTGTACAGTGCCACCACTACACCACCATGCTGCCACTGCAGTGGCATACTAATAATAGTAGTAAGAATAACATTACATTTATATTGCACATTTAGAAACACATGTTTACAAAGTAGTTAAAGACGGGAAGTACAAGATGATTGCATCTTTTATTTATCTTATTTTTCATTCATTCATTCATTCAACAATTTCCTGTTCTGTGTAATAATTTAGTAGCCCACAATCCCTGAAGCTCACCAATCATACATGCTGAACATAATACCAATTTGTATATCAGAATACTGTATCACACGCTTAGCTTATCGTTATAAAAGTGATATGTGATCAGAATTGCTCAGTTATCATTGATAACAGCTGACCATGACCCAAGAGAGATGAGCGATCATAAAACAGATAGATAAAATCAGTTGGCACAAGTGTTATGGGCACAGAAACTGTGACTGGCTTGAACCACCTGGAAAAAGTATCCTGACAACCCCACGACTTTGTTCAACAAATTCACCGGTATATTGCATAACCTCTTCCATTGGTGAGCCCAGAGCAGTGGATGTTTTTTTTTAGGATATATGCAATGTGGATGATGCTAAACCAACAATCTGGTGCCACCATAGAACAAAACAATTTTTAGATGGAAAACTTAAAAAATAAGATTTGTAATCATGGTTATTTTATGTACAAATCTACAATGTATAGATTTTGGGTGTGCTCAGGATGTCCAGCCTTCAGACTCAGCATTAAAAATTCCATTCCCATAGAAACAAAAAAAAGGAAAATTCAATATGTTAAAGCAAAATAGTTATTTTACGTATGAGCTTAAGTGAAGCTAATAAGTGCAGTGCTAGGTATGCATAGCATGACATAAATGGTAAATGGACTGTACTTATATGCAGATTTTTTAGTCCGCTCGACAACCAGAAGAGCTTTACAATGCAAGCCAGCATTCAACCATTCACACAAACATTCATACAGTGATGACTGAGGCTGCCTTGCAAGGCGCCACCTGCTCATCAGGAGTGGTAACCAAGCCATCATTCACACACCAATGAAACAGCCATTGGGAGCAACTTGTTGTTCCGTATCTTGCTCCTGGACACATCACCATGTGGACTGCAGGGGCCACGGATTGAATCAATGACTTTCAGATAAGTGGACAACCGCTCTACCAAATGAGCCACTGTCGCCCCAACATAAACATGCTTATGATGGACACATTTACTACAAAATAATATTATAAAATGTATCAAACATTTTTACAAGAATAAAAAACAATGAAATCATTTTACCTAAAGTATTTACAATTTTTATCCATTTTTGCTAATGGATTTATAAACAATCACAATAAATAAAATCGTCCTTTCAAAATTGGGCGTGATTCCAAAAAAAGTGAGCAAAATAACTTATGGTACGATAAAACTACCATATCAAAAGGAAACAAATACATTTTCACAAAACAATTTTGACAAAAAAGGTGAAAAACATGAGAAATTACAATATGACAATGTGACATTTAAAATTAATGATAACAGCTGATTGCGAGTACATTTTTTAAATAAAAAATTACAGTCTAGTAGAAACAACATGAATCTCCCCAACTGGAGGAGGCACTGACTCATCAATGACATTTTCTCCTCCCCCTCCGTCACTCAATATAGAGACGATTGTTGATATTGTGGTGTTGGGATCCAATAGTTTCACAAGAGGCACGTTCACACCCCTCTCTTGATAGATGTGATTCTGCAGAGTCATAGCCTGCATCGAATCAATTCCTAACGAAAAGAGAGGTGAATCATCTTTCAGCCCACTTTTATCCATACCAATGGTCTCACTAATGAGAGAGATGACAAAGTCTTTTGGTGAGACAGATTCGGTGTGGGAAGTTTGAGCATCTGCCTCCATGGATTTCTGGAAAGCCTCCTCTACCAACGCAGACAAACGCATGGTTAAAGCTGCATTCTGAGAAAGGATGTTGTACCTGATGTTCCTGAAGTGAAACCTGCAAATGGCTTGTTGGGGTAGATTGAGCACAAGGCATTGCTCCAGACTTTTATGAACCTCAGCCACCTCCAGCACCATCATCCCCTTTGCCTCCAGAAACCTCTGGAAATGCTCCTTGTTCAAAAGGAGACCAAGGTTCAGAGCTCCCCAGTTGATAGACTGCGCAGGCAGGCCTAGCTTGCGCCGGTAGTGACAAAACATGTCCAGGAAAGTGTTGGCTGCAGCATAGTTTGTTTGTGTTGCGTTTCCCAGAAAAGATGAGATTGAGGAGTAACAGACAAAGTAATCTAGCTGACTGTTCTGTGTTGCGTTGTGCAAATTCAGTGCACCGTTTACTTTGGGTTTAAGAACTTTCTCATATAGAGACCTGTCAAGGGTCTCAATCAGCCCATCATGTAAGACAACAGCACTGTGAAACACTCCTCTGATTGGACAAGAAGGAAATTTCTGACTGATGACGCTGATAACCCTTTGCACAGACTCAGACACAGATACGTCACATTCCATGGTGGTGATGTAGTTTCCACACTGTTTCTCGACATAACGCACCTCCTGCTGCACCTCTGGCGTGGGCTTACTCCTTGAGAGTATTACAATGTACTCACCACCCCTTTGTGAGATGAACTTGACGGTTTCAAATCCAAGGCCTGAAAGACCACCTGCCACGATGTATACCGCTCTCTTCCGGAAAAGCTGTTTTTTTGTTGGCATCATTGGAATGTCAGACAGGTTCCCGCCAGTATTGTTGTCTAGAGTAACAACACCCAGCTCCTTTGAATTGAAGTATGACTGTAATTGAACTGAATTGAGGCGCTTGATGTTTTCAGATTTCACACTTTGAAAGGTAAAGCTTTCAAGGACCAATTTCCTGCTCAAGCCCAACGACTTCAACCAGTGATAAATGTGTGGCCTTTCAGCACTCAAGTATCCCTTCTGCAAAATAACTGGCATTTGGATTGTCTTCACACAAACATTTTCTTTTACAGTTTGGAACACATTAGGAGAAATTGAACATTTAGTGTCACAAATCAAGACCACATGTTGGACATTTGGAAAGTTGCATATTTTAGCAATGAAATATTCATCAAATGGAGGAAGGATGACAAACGCATCAATTTTGTTGACGCTCAAGGAAGAGCCATTGCACTGAGTGCCAACAACAACATTCCAGCCTGACTTTAAAGAAGTTAATGCCAAGATTTTCATCAGAGCAGAATCAGGAACGGAGGATATGATCCCGAGATTCTGTTTGGCTCTGGGCAAGACTCGGTTCAGGATCTCCCATGCTAACACAATGTACGAAACACAAGGTGTTTTCTGAAGGAATGGGAACTTTTTGGTGCTGTAGCACACTTCTCCCGGAACTCTGACTTTGCTGGCTGCCACCACAGGATAGCAGGAAGCAACTTGATCTCCTACTTTCAACTTCCGGACATCTTTTCCAACTGCAGTAACGATACCGCTGAAATCAAGGGCCAGCAGCTTATGGTTCTGTGATGAGTGTTTGTTCCAGTAGATTGTCGGGCCAAACTTGAGATGTGACTCGCTGATGGGGAAGTAATCAGAGGAGTGAACGCATATCTTAGTCAGTCCAATTTCAACGGATGTGTCACTTATTTGTTGCGCTTGCTCCTCACAGTCAACGGCGTTAAGTTGCAACATCTTATATGCATCGACTGTCTGAAGAATGCAAGGCGAAGACTTTGTAGAGGTGAAACCTACTTCTGACTTGTCAGTGATTGCTGGTGGAGTATGGACAATGGAAGGTTTCAGAATCAGCCCATCTTTCACCACCAACTCCGGATACTTGCTGCAAGGACAGGATCTTAAGACCTCAGAGAGAGCTGCAATGTCCTTGGCAGAGATAGAGCTTATATCAATGAGTTGAAATGAAAGATCCGGTATCTCTGCAGCAAATGACCTCATCATTCCAGCAAGAACAAAACCTGGACTTATGTGGTCTACTGTGATGTCAGATGAGCAGTATGTCACTGCTCTGATGGAGTTTGGGAAGCTAATTTGCTTTAGCTCAAGGACGATTTGGCGCAAAATCTCACAGCAGCTCACCAAATTCTGAATTACAACATCAGGTGCCAGTGATGTGAGGTTTTCTTTGCCCCACAAAAATAAGACCTCATCAAAGTTTTTCTCAACATCTTTGATACTGAGATTTGATAAGAGAGATGGAAAGCCATGGCTCAGGATGTATTTTGCATGTTTGAAAGAGACGTATCTAGACTTAGGGTCCAAATATTGTTGAAGGCCTTTAGAGATCCCTATACAGTCACCGAAGACCAAGGCTATAGGAGGAGAAGAAGATGTGGTGTTTTCACGTAAGACGCTAAATGCATTGTGGTAAAAATACTCTTCAACCACATGGGAGTGACTGCCGAGGTACTTCAGTATCACATGTTTAACCTCCACCAAAACCCTTCCCTCTTTATCTGCAAAGCATCCACACACCTCAAAGTGATCAAGGCCCACATCAGTTGCCCTCAGGTAGACAATCATTTCATCCTGCAAGGGTTCAAACACCTTCAAACTGCCTATTTTAACTGGAAATCCTGGTCTACCAGCAAAACTGTGCTCTACAGTCACTGGGAGAAGCTGCATTAGGAAATCCAGTATCACAGGATGAATGTAGTAGTCATGCAACTGAGACTGCAGCTGTTCTGGAACTGTGACAACTGCATATGCTTCCCTCAGATCTTCTCCATAGTGCACATCTGCCTTATTCTGGAAGACATCTCCATACTGAAAACCTCCTTGAGAGAGATACCAATAGAACTCCTGAGAGCTCACTACAGATTTGCATCTCTTGAAGATGGAGCTTAGTGAAATGCTGTGCTCCTCAATCAGCCTCTCTTTCTTTGAAACCATAGCACCTGATGCGTACATCGCAGATGGGGAGAACACCTCAAACCGAGTCTCCTTCTCTGTTTGTTCTAGTTGCACCTTCATTTTGGGTGAATTTTGTGTTAAAACAAATGGACTATGAAAATTTACACTTAGCTGTAGTGAGCTCAGTGGCACTTTTGGTTTGGCACTGATCATGAATGCAGCTAAACCCAATTCAGCATAGAAGGCACCGGGAATGATGGCTATCTCATTGTGCTTGTGCTCTTTCAGGTAGAAAGAAGAGTCAGACTTTAGGTCACAGCTGAAAATTGTGGTTTCACTTCCTGTCTGACAAAGTACAGGATGATCACTCTTTTGGTTGTTCTGAGCTGCTCCAATGATAACATCTCTGTCTGAGCAATCAAACTGGTATTTCAGAATAGACACTGGCAGTGTCTCATTTCCTCTGTAGAAGGTGTTCCAATCAACATGGACACCTTGTTCAAATAGTGTAGAAACAGCAGACATTATTGTTTCATGTTCTTTTTTGGGCTGCACTGATGCAAGCACAGGGGTGTCATTACCCAGAATTTCCATGATGTTTCTTTGCAGAGCTCGTCTGGGACCTATCTCCACAAAGACTACATTCTTCTTTCCTTTAGTTGCTGACCTCACTGCTTGGTCAAATGCGACAGGTTGGCGAATGTTTCCCGACCAGTATTCCCCCGTGCAAAACTCAGTTTCCTGGGCTTCCTTGCCCGTCACTGTTGAGAACAAATCGATTTCATGATCATTCACCTGTAAGGAGCCAATAGACTCCACAATGTCTGGTAGAATTGGCTCCATCATGTGGCTGTGATAAGCAGCAGACACATCCAGAACCCGAAGGAACAGATTCTGACTATTTTCTGAGGTACTTAACTCTTTATAGAGGCTCTCGATTGCATCTGCATCCCCCGAGAGGGTGAAGGACTTTGGGCTGTTGAATGCAGCAAGGCAAATTCTACCAGAGAAACAAGAGAGAAGAGCTGTAACCTCTGACACCGCAATGTTACTAATCACGAGCATCTTCCCTCCAGTGACTCTGCTCTGGAGAGTGCTGCGGAAGTAGATCACTTTAACTGCCTCCTCCATAGACAATCTGCCTGAACAGTGAGCAGCTGCAACCTCACCAACTGAGTGTCCAAGTACTGCATCAGGCTTGACACCCCAGTGTCTGAGTAGGGTGGTGATGCCAACTTGGATAGCAAAGAGAAGGGGCTGGACAACATGTGGGGTTCTGAAGTCACTATCCTCAACATCACTCTCAAGTATGTCTAAGATGTTCAGCGTGCTCATCTTTTGGAAAAGTTTTGTAATCTCTTTAATCTTGTCCTTGAAAACAGGCTCACGTTTTAGTAGCTCTTTGCACATGCCATGGTAACTGACGCCATTTCCACAAAAGACAAACACTAACCTCTGATCTGGGTCACAGGGGGTGACATTTTTGCCTACAATGGCCTTTAACTTCTCTCTAAGCTCAGCTAGAGATGAAACAACAAGGGCCTTTCTGTATTTATGTTTTCTATGACTTCTCCTACAAGCCGACGTGTACAACAGAGAATCTAGATCAACTTCAGAATCTGCTTCTAGCTGTTTGATGGTGTCTTCCATCATAAGAGTAAGAGATTTTGGTGAATTTGCTGAGATAACAAAGTATTTCTCATGTCTCCTATCATTCGTTTGCTTAATGACAGTCTGTTTGTGCTGTTTTACAATGGCGTGTGCATTTGTACCCCCAAAGCCAAAGTTGTTGACTCCGGCCATCCTCATACCAGAGGCTTCCCATTTTTCTGCTTCAACAGGAACTTTAATGTTCAGGGCCTTAGTATCCACACTTGCGCTCTCCTCAGAGTAGAAAACTGAGGGAACAATGGTCTCGTTCTTCATCATCAGGAGAACCTTAATGAGTCCAGCCACTCCAGCGGCAGATTCTGTATGTCCAATGTTGCTCTTCACAGAGCCGATCCGGAGTGTCTCTGAACCAGGAGGTTTGGCTTTAGCGATGACGTTTGAAATGCTTCCTGTTTCTATTGGGTCTCCAACTGGGGTTCCAGTCCCATGGGCCTCGATGTACTGGACATTTGCTAGGTCAGTCTCTGAGTAGATTGTGCGCAGGAGTTCCTCTTGTTGTGTCATGGAGGGTTTGGTGATCGGAGTGACTGAGTGTCCATCTTGGTTTACTGATGTTTTGCTGATGATGCCCCAGATCTGGTCACGGTCCTTGATAGCCTTTAAAAAGATTATTGTAAAATTAAACAGAGACTGTTTCATGTTTTTGATATGAAAAGTTTCTCATTTTATTGTTTGTCTTGGTCCAAATTACTTTATGGACTTTTAAAGCATTATTGAAGATGAACACGGGCATTTGTGGACATCTATGAGAACTGTTCTTCTTTTGTTTTTTTCTGCATATTCGGACCTTTTTTAGAGGCTTCAGCAGAACAACCCCGCAGCCCTCTCCTCTGCCATAACCATCCGCTCTGTTGGAAAAAGGTTTGCTTGTCCCCTCTGGTGAGATCATCTTGGCTTTGCTGAGAGCAACAAACACTCTTGGCTCTAAGATACAGTTGACTCCTCCACAAACAGCCATGTCACAATCACCTGGCAAGGACAACAAATTTCATGACCTCGAGAAATACGATATTAGCAGCAACCATTGTAATTAAACCCACAATATAACTGTACCGACCTTGTTTGATGGACTGACAGGCTAGATGAAGAGCCACGAGGGATGAGGAGCATGCACAGTCTATGGATAGGGAGGGCCCAGTGAAGTTGAAGATGAAGGATACTCTGTTTGCTGCAATACTCATCGCAAGCCCTGTGCCCGTCCAGTGGTTGATCACACTTGGGTGCACATGTGCAGCGTTCGTCTCGTAATCTCTGTTCATTAAGCCTACAATAAAGAGCAATGCAAATTTGAGAGGTTAAAAGTATATTCTGCTTGAGGACTATGCAGTCTTATAATCCAATGATGTAAATAATAAGAACGAATTGGATCTGGGAGAAAAACACTTGCATTTTAGCCCAAATGGATTCACAAAACTGTAACAAAAGCAACCCATATTTCTGACTTACCAAAGAATACTCCTGTCTTGGTGCCACTGGCCTTCTCCATAGGAATACCAGCATTCTCTAAAGCCCTGTAGACGCACTGAAGGAGCTGTTTCTGTTGAGGGTCCATTTGCTCCACTTCAGCGTCACTGATGCCAAAAAACTTGTGATCAAATTGATTGAACCTGGACATTTTAAATAAAGAAAATCCCATTTAATAACTGATAATAGGCAATAATTGAATGCTTAAATAGCCGAATAAAAATGGCTGATGCTGGTGATGAACATAGTTTAAAATGAGTAGGAAGCACAGCGTTATGATGCAGTTGGTTGGTGGATAAGCACAGATTTTTTTTAAGAAATAGGTATAGGGGTTTTTCTGCCAAGCATTTAGTTCCAAAATTGGTGAAAAACTTCAAACTTTCAAAAATAAATAGAAAAAATGTAAATTTGTGCGGGGCTGATTTTGATTTCTGAAATCCCCATCTTCATTTTTGATTACGCATATCCTGTTTTACTGCCTATGTACACACACCGAATCAAGTACTTATCATTTGCTTTCTCTTTAAGTCATGATCATGTGTTACCGTAAATCGGTGACTAGACTCGATAGCAGTTATAGTAATAACCATTTTTTTCCCGATATTCCAATGTTTAATGGATCCAGTTTGAACAGGAACATGTTTAACTTATATTATTGTTTTTGAATCAGATACACTCATATGCAATATGTCTTTGCTTTATATTTTAGGCCCAAAATATCTCTATAAACATTATATAAAACAAATAAGTAGGGTTTTCTCAACAGTTTTACAGAACGTACCCATCAATAAGAGCGGCCTTTGCTGTACGGGATTTTCCCGCTTTGTTATCATCCGGATCATACCAGCCGGATATATCAAATCTCTCTCTGGGAATCGGCACGGCACAGTTCCTCCCTTTTATCAAAACCTTCCAGAAATTGTCAAGCCCCTCTCCTGTATAGAAATATATACATATATAATTGTTAAAAGCTTGATTTATTTGCTGCAAAATGTAGCATGTAGTTCAAGAGAGACATTCCCAATGTTTGATTTCACCATTTGTTTGCATGATTCCCACTATTTGAAAATTTTCCGGTGAAAATCATACACTGTAAAATGTGAAAAGTAAAAAAAAAATCGGGATAGTGATTGCCTCAAAATTACTAAGTGAGGTAGATCATTATATTTAAGTTGTTAAAATGGAAAACACTGCAATTACTTTTAACAACTTAAATGTAACTATCTATGATTCTCTTCTCAATAATTTTGAGGCAACTTTTTTAAAGTAAAGCCAAAATATTACAATTTACAGAGTAGAAATTGTGCTATAAAACCAATAGATAACTACTAACATTAAATAAACTTTCTCAGAATAACCCTATAATACCAAGAGTATTACATGAAGAAGTTTTAAGTCTCAAGTCAAAAACATTCAGATTTTCTCATTTCAGAGCTGATGCAAATTGTCTTGAATGCATTTCTAAGAAAATCATATCAGATATTGTTAAACCATCTTAGTGCAGAGTTTGACAGTTAAAATTGTCAATGTCAATGAAATATTAATAAGATGCAAAAGCCAAATAAAATCAAACACTTAGCCTACCACCGGGAAAATTGCATCCAATGCCGATGACTGCGATGCTGTCTTCACTTTCTTCCATCATGACTGAACATCACTGAAAGAGACAAAACTAAAATCCTTACTGCATCACCATCATCAGCCTCTCGCTCTCCCTCTCTCTGTCTCTCTCTCTCTCTCTCCCTTATTCCACCAGACCTTCAAGGAATAAATGTGTTTAAAATGGTAATTAGTCCACCTTTGTCATGGCCCAGTGCATCCTTACATCCAGTCCATTAGCCATCCGCCTCTGCGATGGCTTCACTCTTACACTTGACTCTTATAGCCGGCTGCTTTTCTGTATTAAACATTAATGATGGGCTGTATATGTGGCCATGGAGATGAAGGACTTCAGTGAACACATTTATGGTCCCTTGCAAATGATTAGACCAAGTTTAATGACAATGGGTCAATCGAACAAGGAAAACCAGTTCATAATAGTTTTAAGGGTCATATTTATAAAAAAAAACAACTGCATTTGTCATAAGCAACTGTCAGCAAATTCAACTATACTATCACTACTCCATTGCTGTAGATAATACATCCAACACATGAATTAAGATTCGATTAGACGCAAAAGTGAATGTTGACACATGCATTTAAATGCCCTTATCAAAATATCATAAACCCTTAAGTTACCTTTGGATACATATGCAACTAATTGTTACTCCCAACGGAAATCCCTCAGAGAGCGGAGTCCTCTGCCAGGGCTTTTCATTTCAGCTGGTATGTCATTGCAAAGTATAAGGAATAATCCCATGATAGTTTGACCGCAGTAGGATTAATTTGCCATAAAAACCTGTCTCTGGAATCTGGAATCAAGTGAGTATCAATATTACCTCTGCCAAAGTGGAATCATTTTTTCAGTGTGGGGTTGTTCCTTTGTCTCTCTGTAAGCAGCATACCATATTAAATGGGTTTTGATTACATATTTTTGGTGACGCAGATCAATCTATTAGATTTTATTATTGATCCAGATCATCATCTGTCTCCAGAATTATTTTAAGGGTTCTTTCAATATTTGCTACTTTCCACTACACCAAGATCTGCACCCACTGTGGCTCCGCCCAAACCCGTGCCGTATGGGTCAATGCTTCAATCTTCACTTGTTTTTGTTGAATAACTATTATGGACATTATCCAAGAAGCCATAAGCAGAAATCTTGTCGTTGTTATTCTACGTCGGTAAAGATTCTTTTGAAAAACTTCCAATGATGATTTCAAATCTAATGGATTATGATTCCATCAATCATCTCCCACCTCTCCAAATAATTTCCTTCAAAGCAGTTCTTGCAATTTTGAGTTATCCTGTTGACAGACAAATAAACTCACCAACACCCTAAATATATATAATACCAATGACAGAGGTAAATATCAGAAACAAACAAAGATCTCTTATGAAGATGTACACAGCATGTTTGAGAATTTTTAATGCTTTCAACAATGTGTTTTTACTTTCATACGTACCTCAGCCTTTGAGTTTCAATTGACTTTTTATATCAAATTAGTTATTACACAGAACGCAATGAAAATGTCTCACATCCTCCGAAAACAGGATAGTTTAAATTTGGTTGTACATTTTTTTTGTTTTTGTTATGCCTTTACAAACTTACTACAGCCACTCAGAGATCATCGGGTTAAATTCAAGTTATTAGCTATAGTTGATTTTATGAGGCGTTTTATCAGAGTGATAAGAGTCATTTATTAACCCATTCAGACACGGCATCCCTTGGAATAGAAATGGCAAATTTTTTATCTGTAAATCGATACAGACCAATAAATGACCAAAGCAGGTCATGTATTGGTCTTGAATCAATCAATCAGGCTAAAGAAATCACCCATAATTTGATTTTATGATGCTCTTTTAACATTATAAAGTTATTGTTGAACACCACGACCACTTCAAAATCTTTTACAGACGATTTGAAATATGAGTTCTGCAATAAAATAACCTGAATATTCCTACTGATGACTTTAGAATTCAAATTTATAGAGAGGAGATACTGTGATAAGTCCCAATGACATTATAAAATATGTTGTAGTGCAAGTTTTTTTTTTGTCATTTTATAGTTGTAAAGGAAAAGTTTGCATATAATATTAGAGATTTCGAAAAAGTGTAAGTTGTACCAGGGTTTAATGTATAAAAAATACAGGGGAAAATGTAACTTTCCTTATTAATAAGGGGGTTCCCCATGTTAAAATGGACCAAAAGGTATTTAATACATGATCATTTTTTGTAAATCAGAATCATTAACTTCAGAAAAAAAAATATGAGTATTCCTTTAATTGAGAAACCAAAGAACTATGAGTTGTTAAAATGAATAAATTAATCTAAAATAGTAAGAAACTTTTGAAACATGTAACATTTAGACACTCCTCATCAACACAAAAGGTGTTTTCTGTTAATTATTTTAGAAATTTTTTCAGAAATCCACAGAAAATTTGTCAAAAATGGATAGAACCGTCTACATACACAAAATACAGTTCATAATAAATTAGAAAAAACAACATGTTGATTAAATTGTATGTATACAAACATTAATAGATGATTGTTTGGTAAAAAATTCCAGAATTTCAACCCACTGCTGCACATATTATTAATATATATTAGTACAATTGTCAGTGTCTGGGTGATTCATTTGCATCTAATATTTAACATTTAAAATCAAAAACGTTACAAACAAACATGACAAAAAAGACTGAAAATGATTTTTGAAGCTGCATATCTTTTTTTAAATTGTTTAATTATATTAAATTAGCAATCCAATCAGCAGAAGATTAATTATTCATGTCCTCAATCAAACAATTATGGGAAATGTCAGAACACTATATTACATTCTTGATTGCATCATAATTATAAAAGAAAAATGATGATAATAATCATGAATTATTAAAATTAAAATTAATATTTAATCTCTAAATTTCAGCATGAAGATTTTTTTGGTTTTAAAATGCATTTTGGCAATCGGATTGGTGGCGACAGTGAGACACATCGCCGTTAGCACCTGTGTCTATCATGCATCTCCAGCTGACCACCATCCAAACATTTTGCCTGTTCCCTCATTCCCCTCAGCTCCCTCAGATTCTTGGAGTCAGAAGATTAAACGTTAAGACGGACTGTATACGTATCCAAAAGTGGAGATGTGGAGATGTGGAGATGTGGCGATGAAGTGCACACGTTTATGGTCC
This sequence comes from Lophius piscatorius, assembly GCA_009660295.1. Classification (NCBI taxonomy): domain Eukaryota; kingdom Metazoa; phylum Chordata; class Actinopteri; order Lophiiformes; family Lophiidae; genus Lophius; species Lophius piscatorius. The sequence goes on along the minus strand of VRLP01007402.1, from coordinate 3,421 downwards.
CTCGCATCATTTGATCAGTTCAAGTTTAATAAGTGAATATGTTCTTCACTGAAGCTGCTTAAAACAATTAATTGCCAAATTACTAATCTTCACTTCAAGTCTAGACTGTCCCTTTCTACACTCGAGCTGTACTGCTCTAAACCACTTTATTATTCTCCCTTTTCACACCTGCTCAGTCTCAAATACCTGCTTCATGGTCTGAGGAAGCTGCTGATCTCAGCTCAGCTTATTCAGGTAGCCTCATCTCCAGAACTTCAGACCTTTACTGTCACAAGATAGCACACAAAAGGTGCTCTGCATTGTCTAAAACTAGTTACGGAGCTCGAGCACAACAAGTAGTAAAAATTGTCTCGTGAAGAAAGTAAGTTCTGCACGTAGTGTCCCAAGTTATTGCACTTGACTATGAGTGTAATAATAGACTACTAAGATAAGAGCGATTGCACATATAAAAATAGTTTACACGTCAGTCCTGTGTTGTTCTGATGAGGTCAAGGTGGAGGCAGTAGGTAGGCAGAGTTCATATGAGCTCAATTCAGTGATGACTCTGTAGGCGGTTCTTGATAGCTCACGTAGTTGGTGATGTGCTTGATGCCCTGCCATACGTATGTTGGAGCCCTGTTGGTGAAATGTTCCTCAATGTCTTCCTTGTACGCAGCTTTAAACCACTTGACAGCCATTTTCAGGTTCTGCCTGTCTGCACGGTGATTTTCTTTTTCACCTGATCTAAAAGCTGTGTTGCTCCCCTCCATGAGGATCTCAGATGTGTTTATCGATGGTGACATTTTCAGCCCAGGTTCTGGTGTAACAGAAAAGTCTGGTGGTAGGCTTCTGTTTTTCGTTTTTAATGGGACCGTTAACTGGGGCTAGGAACAGAGACTGGTCATCAGCCACCACCACCTGTATACAGACACCAAAAGGGGATATACCTGGTTGCTTCTCATGGCAGATACCTTCTCCCTTCTCACAATCTCCCTGAAGAATCTGAGCCCCAAAAGACTTTCTGACAGATTGATTCATCGCATATATCTGTTGTAATATAAAAAATAATCTTTACTTCACTCTCTGTCTTTCCTGACTGAAAAAACAATGGACACTTTTTTACAACCAAATGTCAATTTCAATTAACATCACACAGAGAGGGCAGACCGAGCTTACACCCAAAAGCAATACTCACATGATAGCTTGACTGTCTGAAACTCAGAACATGACTCTTTGACCATGAAAGCTATCGCTAAAATTTGGATTCACATTGTTTGAACCAAAGATGTCATCTTGTAATTGTAATTGGCACCGTGGCAGTGAGGTTTGGTTACATCTGTAGCAGGACAGAGATAAGGAAGGGTGCAGAGGGGAGAGAGTCTAATTAGCACAGGTATTTGTGTTGAACTGATAACTCTCTCTTTATCTGCAGTGGTACACTGGACCCACCAGTCCGAGACAGAGTGAGGCACAGCGGCGAAAGCTCACTATCTACTGAAGATATTGCTTGTGTTATAAAAAACAAAGACGGTTGGCTGCAGCTTCATCTGTGAGTCACTGAGAAGAACCTGCACCAGTAACAACATTAAGTTCTACACTACTGCCCTAATCCCACAATGGTAAAGATTTATTTTTAATAACTCAGATGATCCTCTCAATCCACACCAAAAATTGTTCCATCAATCCAACAATCTCATCCAAAGCAGTTGTCACATTTTTGAGTGATCCAACACACAGCTTCACATTATATGACAATATTAATCTTTTAATTTGAAAAGTTGGTTGATAAATGGAGCGTCCTTGAATGTCGAGTAAAGCAGAGTCAAGGGTAGATGGTATATAATAAAATACTATATATATTAGGCAAGTACTACCTCTTTCAAGGCCTCTGCCAAAAAACTTTAACTTCATTTTTTACTATTGTAGACTATTTTCTACAATATTAATTTGAAGGTGCAGAATAAATCCTCATGATCATAATTAATAAAACATTCAGTTCTACATGTGAAGGACTTCTATTCTTCTTTAATAAATCATTGATACAGCTCTCTACACTCAGACATTTATTCAGTCAGTCAGCCTATGATGGCAGATATCGGCATATGCGTAGAAGAGATACAGAGATCAATCCAGTGACGTCACAAAATGTTGCGGTGCAAGTTAGTTTTTGAGTAATACAGGAGTACGTAGTTGGTCAGCAATGTGTTTATGAGATCATTTCTTGTATTGGATTAATAGAGGTATCAGACAAGTTCAAGTTAAAGCAGGACTTATTACACACAAAAACCAACAAACATTTGAAACTCACCTCAAAAAAGGGGAGTTCCTATTCTTTAGCTGTTAAACTATAGATTAATGTATTTTATATATGATCATTTATGTAGACTAGAACAAATAACTCAACACAAATCTTTTTTTTTTTTATGAAATTTGGAAAACCACATGTATAAATGTAAAGAAGAGTTTTTGGAAACCATGTTAAAATGATGTTTCCTTATCAAAGAGATATATCTATCTATCTATCCATAAAACAAAAAACTGATGTACCGTCAGATTTTAAACCCAAGGCTGCACAATTAATGAAATTCTTACAAAAGTGCTGATAAGTGACCTGTGACTTTAAGTACTGACACTATGTCCAGGTTGTTGATAGAAAATATCTAAATAAAAGAATCTATTTTGTGAGCCTGGGACTTTTTCCTCCGTTTGCATCAAAGTTAGAAATTCTGGTCTCGTTACAACATTAATATATAAAACAAGTCAAACCTCATGATAAAATATTGTTTTGCTAAACATCTTTGGCGTTAGCAATAATATATGAAGATATTTGCACCAGCTAGTAAGGAAGCGAAAGAATGTGAAGGCTTTTATTTCAAATGCCTCATTCCCACGATATTTCCAGCAGCTCACAGGTGATTTCCCACAGCTTCATCGCCAGCTCCTCGTCCTTCCCGGCCGCTGAGCAGGATGCAGGAGCACAGTCACTGAAAGCAAAGAAACGTGGTGAGAAACCGATCTCATTTGTGTTCAGCCCAGTCCTGCATGATTCAACGCACAACAGATGTCATGCTATTTATTTGCATTACATTTTTTCTGTATTTCATACAAAGATGTATCTTTTATTGATCACATACAGCCATACAAAACGAACACATCACCCCTGTTCTTCATTCCCTTCATTGGCTTCCCATCTCCACCAGGATTGATTATAAGATCTCTCTCCTCACTCACCAGTGTATCCATGGTAACGCACCCCCCTACCTAAAAGAACTACTCACCCCACTGACCTCGACACGATCCCTCCGTTCTACCCACTCATACCGCCTCCTCCTTCCCCGAACTAAGCTCAGCACCATGGGTGATCGGGCCTTCTGTTCTGCTGCCCCTCGTCTGTGGAATGCCCTCCCTGACCATCTCAGGGCTCCACAGACGACTGACACAT